>JAOBRG010379785.1:0-11245 GCA_027574985.1 Umimayanthus nakama
TTCTACTACTACTACTACTAATACTACTACTACTACTACTACTACTAAGACTTCTACTACTACTACTACTTCTACTACTACTACTACTACTACTACTACTATGACTTCTACTACTACTACTACTACTACTACTACTACTACTACTACTACTACTACCACTACTGCTACCACCACCACTACTACTACTACTATTACTACTGCTACCACGACTACTACTACTACTACTGCTACTACTATTTCTACTGCTACCACGACTACTGTTCTTACTGATTTCTGAAAGCAAACGTAGTAAGTAACTTTAAGTGCTTGTTCTTGTTTTTCCCCCTTTTGTACAATGTCATGTAGCCGTTAACAGTACTTCATTCATCCCTTCATTCTATGCAGGCAGCAAGCTTTGACTCCGACTTACTTTTCAGAGTAGCAAGAGCAACAGGAATTGAAGTCAGAGCGAAGGTAGCTATTATACTGAGGTGTTGTCGGTTGGCATGCTTTCTTGTCTATGAAAGCCGGATAAGAAAGAACTGACGAGGACCCTTTGGGTCGAAAGGTTTTTCTTTTCTTTTTGTCTTCAGTTGTGGTGCAACTTCGCTAAAAACTTCGACTTGCTCAAACGTTGTCAAATAAGAAAACGGTAACTAGAATAATCAATGTAACTGTGTTTAAATCTATGCTTCTTGTAAACTTTTCTTGTTTCTGTAAATTCAGTGTGAGCTTGATTGCCGTTTTTGCGTCCTGCCCTAGCGGTGTGCTTTTCTATATTTCTGAAACGTTGTTTGCTTTAAAGCCCGGCGCACACGAGAGGAAACGGCTGAGCAAAAAGTCTCGCGAGGCCGTTAGCTCAGCTGTTTCCTCCCGTGTGCGCGTAATTTTTGGTGAGATTTTTTACCTCGCGAAGTCGTGAGACAAATATCTAACATATTTGATAATTTCTGCCTCACCAAAATTTACGCGCACGCACACGGGAGGAAACAGCTCAGCTAATCGGGGGTTGAAGCGGAATCTTTTCAGTATGATAGTTCGTTATTCCCAGATATTTTTCGACCAATGATTCATGATTCATTTATAGAGTTTCTTCATGATTCATGATTCACTTGTGTTATTATGAGACAAAAATTTAAGATTCATTTTTTGTCCATGATTCATGATTCACTGCTTGCGAGATGATGTGATTCATGATTCCTTCACTTTTTTTAGCCGCGATTCATGATTAATTCAAGATTCCGCTTCCACCCCCGTAAGCTAACGGCTTTGCGAGACTTTTTGCTCAGCCGTTTCCTCTCGTGTGCGCCGGGCCGTAGTGTAATGCAGGCAGAGTTTTGTGCAATGATATTTTCTGGTTTTCTGTTGTCGCTGCGGTTTGTGTAGTGTGGCATTTTACTTTAAGCATCGTATTTCAAATGATAGGGTCGTTTAAATCCTTTCCGTCTCGATCAAGAAGATCGTTTAATGAATATGTAACATGTTGATGTTTAAACATGTGTTTAATATTGATCTAAGAATAATTAATGCGGAGTCGACCGTCATTCTGTCCATTCCGCGTGCATAAGACTCCGCTTGACGCTAAGAAGGATGCAATGGCTAACCACCCTTTAGCTTATCCAGTTTAGAGCATCCACAGGAATATGTTAGTTTAAACATGGGTTGTAAGATTGACGCAGAGATTCAGTCGACCGTCGGCTGCCATACACTGCAAGCATAGCGTTAAGCTTGGACGCTATTATTAAAATACTCCTTAAGATTGCAAACGACCCCTAGCTTTCTCAGAGTCAGTTAAAATACCCAAAAGTTTCAACAAATCAGTAGCAATTATAAAATACTGCATCTCATACCATCAGTGCTGATGATAGCGCATTAGTATTCGTTTAGATTTAACATTAATTCTGTATAAGTGACTCTACTGGCTGAGTTAACTTGTTTTGCCCCAGGGGGGACTCCCATTAATATATGACGGGGGGTCCGAAAGTTTAAAAGTATCGTTTTTTGGAGTTTTGTATGGCTTAAGGGTATCATTTTTTTAAGCTCGTGTATTTTTTTAGGGTATGAATTTGAGAGTTTTGTGCCACGACCGTTTTTAATTTATTTTAAAAAAATCTCTTTGAAAAACCGTGTCAAAAGCGTGATTGTTTTAGTTTAGGGTACCAAATGTTCCAGCATGTATTTTTTAGGGTTGCGAAATCGTCGAAATTGAGTTTTTTATAGGTTTGAGCTCAACTTTCGGACCACCCTCCCCTCGTCATGTATTAAAGGGAGTCCCCCACTGGGGTTTGGCAGGATATGGCAAAATTTTAGTTAAAAACTTCTGCTACGGTAACACCCGATTGTGTGACAAAGTGTTTGTTTCATTTTTAATTAATAAATTACACTTTGATAACCAGATATTTACCCACAAATTATTCGGAGCTTGGCACGCTCAAAGAATTCCAAACACCAGAGCAGTTTGGCGATTTCTCTGGCTTATTTCCCTTCTACGTTTAAATCAAACTAGTGAAAGTTTGATATCAACAACGTGTGAGTTGATTGGCTCAACATCACGCGATCTAGTTAATTTTAAGTACGATTAGCAACGAGTTGTTTGTGAAATACATCGTCATCTACAGTCCCCTCACGACACCGGTTCAAGACGTGAGTTCATTATTTGTGAGGACTCATTTGAATTCATTGTTGCATGCTTTCGGGTTTTGGTTCATTATTGAAGAACTTTACATTTGTGATTTCTGAAGTACTGCTGTTGACGAGGTGAGTGAAAGCATCAGTAACCTGCAATAGCTAATGGTGATTATATATGCATAATTATTTGTATTGTGGTTCGAATCCTCGCTCAGAAACTTCCTGAATTGAAACTTTTAGCTGCGCTTCAAAAACTTCGTTTTGCACAGTGTTTTCAGAAGCTATAGGAAATGTTTAAAACAGTAGTGCAGTCTAATTGACTTCTCATTCCCTTTGGCTTTGGTTTAAACTGGTGAGAGTTTGACTATCGACAACGTCAGGCGAACATCACGTGACGTAGTTCAAGCCAGCGAAGAGTTGATTGTGAAATACCTCATATTTCCGTATAGTAACACCTTGTTCAAGATTTGATTACAGTGGAACCCCCGTTTAACGATCTTCCAGTTTAATGATATTCCTGGTTTAACGATGGGAATGTCGTTGACTGAGCACAATTTAATGGTTCCGGTTATAATAATGAAATCGATATCACCGACACAGACCAGAGGATGTGCTATTTATTCTAGGCAGCAAAACACCGCACTTTTGCATTATAAAGTTGTTGTTATTGTTAATACAGTACATACCAAATGAAACTTATATTTACATAACCAAAACTATAAGCTGTTTTTGACATATTATAAGACATTGAAAAATACTCTGGATGTTGCACTTGTAATACATTCGATTTTGAAATACAAATTTATTACTAGATAACGTGCAGTAAAAAAGGCAATATTCAGCTTTATCCCGGTATAACGAAATTTTGGGAAATTTTCCCACAATATCATTATACCGGGAATTCGCAACCATACCCCGTTTTAACGATGTAGTTGTATTTTAAAACGCTTCCTTGGCATACCCCTAAACCGGGGTTCCATTGTTGCATGATGTGAAGCATTGTGACGATTCGTTTGAATCCATCTTCAGTGTAAATTGTTATGTTGCTTTGGGTTCATTCTTAAGGAACTTTACACATTTGATTTCTGAAAACTTGCTGTTGACGAGGTGGGTTAAAAAACCAAGAGTTATATTAGTGTTGGTTGTATATATACATGTATGCATTTGTGTGATTAAAACGCAGCGGGAGTTATTTATGCATACTCATTTGATATTTTCAGCTTGTCTGTTTGGTTTGTGTAGTGTGGGATTTTTACTTGAAGCTTCGTTTTTCACATGATAGAATTTTAAACTTTCCGTCTCGATCGAGAAGATCGCTTGATGAATGTTTAAGACCAGTGTTATTCTAAGGTTGACACCACATGTTGCGAACATAAAGCTTGGTTGCTTTATTTAATTACGCTTAGTATTCATAACGCAATGCCCTGTAAATAGACTTATAAAGATTTATAGAGCTCTGTAGAGCCCCGTGCATGTCTGACTTGACTTTTGCTGCATCATCTTTTTGATTTTACCGACAGACCTGTGCAAACGGTTCCAGCTAACAACCTTCAAAGTTTTCGAGAACAAAAGAAAAGTCGAAAGAATGTGTTGAAGCAAAATTTGCCTACGTTTCACGATTCAACGTGTCTATCGATGCTCAATGAAATCGAAAGGGTGTTGAAGCGAAGGCAGAAACTATCTCCTCTACGCTTAAGAAACCTAAATTGCCGCTAAATGTTTAGTTTTCAATCACTGTCAGTGACACTGGACATCTTGCCATGATGCTTCGACTTAATTTGCTGAAGTTGATAAAATCTGCTGTTAGATCACGCGATCGCGTGACTTTTAACGATGTTCACATTTATTTAATTAATTCACACTTTATTGCTCTAAAATCTACCCACAAACCAATCGGGGCTGGGCATGCTCAGAAACTTGCTAAATCGAAACTTTTAGCTTCGTTCTGCATTACTCTCAAAGGCAGTAGGAAATGCTTAAAACAGTAAAGCGGTTTAACTGGCTTCGTATTCCCATTGGCTCTGATTAAAACTGGTGAAAGTTTGATACCGAGAACGCCTGAGTTGAGTCAGGCTCATTATCACGCGATGTAGTTCATTTCATGGCACGACTAGCAACAAGCTGATTGTGTAATACATCACACAGTAATTCTGGTTCAAGATTTGAAGAGGATGACATGAAGCATTGTGAAGATTCGTTTTAGTTCATCTACATTTGAAAGTGCTGCTTTTGGTTTATTCTTGAGTATATTTATACATGTGAAGAACTTGCTGTTTACGAGGTGAGTTAGAATATCAAGATTTCAGTGTCGATCATATGTGCATGTGATTCAAAGGCATGCGGAAATTGTTTATATTGACTACTCGTCCTTGCATTTTCTGGTTATCTGTTGTCGTTGTGATTTGAGCAGTCTGTTTTTGGTACTTGAAGCTTCGGAACTGAGATCTCAATTAATGTACGTTTATGTATATGATATAACTTGCTATTTCGAGATTGACGCCGAGATTCAATCGACCGTCAGTTCCGTCGCTTGCCACACGCTGCGAACTTAAAACTTACCTTTTGACGATTTAGAGGTTATCGACTTGTCTACTCCGTCCCTTGGCTTCTTTAGTTAACCATCACAAATTCGATCAACGGCAATTCTAAATATATAGCTGATATATTGAAGTTCAAGTTCGAATTCATTAGATATTTTTATAGAGTTGCCAATTGTTTTGAAACTGTTTGCAAACCGTTTAGACATAATTTACATTCGGCGCTTTAATTTGCATAAATATTGTGCTGCGTATGTAGTTTCGTTGACTATTCCACGCTTGAAGGATTTAGAAGAGGGGCATAGATAGCCATTTTCTTTTAAGTTTTTAAACTGAAATAGTTTGATGTTGTCTTACATTTCCAATCTCTTGAGGGATGAAGTGGAATACTGCAACATTAATTTGCACAAACTTATGCCAAGGAACATGAATACTGAGGTTTTGGGGAAAACATTAAACACTAGAACTTTCAAAGTTCATAACATTGAGATGATCCCGAAAACGTCAAAAATTCACAGTTGACAGTCTGACACCCCTCCCTGTATCTTGCGTACGTGGACTTCTGCCGTAATTTACCGTGATTTCTTTGTCCTAGTTTCATGCAATTTTAAAGATGTTGATGAGGCCAAACAAAAAGATACGTGTGTTTCCGGTTAAATGCTTCTTTAAGAATACGAAAGATAGGTCAGATCATTTCTTTATTTTCTGAAACAATTTTATTTGCTTGAAGTACATTTTATAAAAACAGAATTGTAATATCTACGTTTTTCAGTCTCAGTGTCGCATGGTGTCTAGGCTCGTTGGTGCATTATTTTCATCGGCTAGCAGTTTGATCACGGCGGATGTGTTTTTTGCAGCGCGCGAACGATACTACAAAAACTCTTTTAGTAGAGTTAGTAATAATATAAGTTGCAACAAAAACAGATTTAAAACCGCAAAAACAAAGATCACTTTTGAATTTTTGAGTTTTTCCATTTATTGATCCTTGTTAAAACTCATATCTGATTTTCTAAACTCGAAACACCTGAGAAGAACTGCAGACATCTCCCCCACAATAACAAGAAACATGTTATGGGAAAACTCAAGAAGCGGTGCACTGTGGGTAGTTTATAGTTGTTTTTTGTATTTTACATGTTGTCGGTATTTTGTATGAATTATTCACAACCTCTTGGGAAACGAAAGTGTAGGCAGTGAATGTTTTATATCCTGACTTTGAATTGGTTTTATTAGATAACAGAGCTATAAGGGTTTTATGTTGGTTGCTATGAATACGAACACCTTAAGTCGCATGTTTTGAAGTTAAAGAAGTGTTTTACAAAATATTTTGACTGAAATGTATTAATAACAAGTATTTACGTCCAAAACAATGGATTGTATTTATCATACAAAGGATCTTTCAAAACTAATAGCATTTTCAAAACTGTAATCTGTTGTCATGGTAACAGTAGAAGAAAGAACCTAACAACCCAAACAGTTGTTTTCATAATGCTTTGGACCATTTTTGTTGAAAGAGAAGTGTTCAAATCCGTTTTTAGTGTGTTTTGGTAAAATGATTACTAAACAGAAAAATTAACCTGAAAAAGACAATTTATGACATTAACACTACGTCGTTCTGCACTTCAGTTACAGTTCGCAACACTACAAAGCGTAATTGTACCTCCAATAACGAAATAAATTGACTTTAATTGGTTTTACTTGTATATACTTTCTACTACCTCAAGTTGCTGAAATTACCCTAACAAGTCAACTTTATGGCGTCACTATGACGTCATACCTTTTTCAAAAAAAGAAACGTTGCAATATTGTAGAGCTCATACGAAATAACAAATGTGCAAAGTTTAATTTGATTTGCATTAATAATAAAAAAGTTACTTCGGGGAGGATAGTGTTAATGGAACACTGCATTTGATGAATTTGTAGAGGTAATCATACGACTTTGAGTGCAATTTGGACTTAATTTGCACGAGTGCGTTTCAGTCAAAAATGCACTTCGGAAGTGCTCGGAAATGCTCGGAAGACTTCGGAAAACCTCGGAAAGTTTTGAATGTTATCGGAGGTTTATGAATGTTTTTTTAATATTCCAGATT
Organism: Umimayanthus nakama; assembly: GCA_027574985.1. Lineage (NCBI taxonomy): Eukaryota > Metazoa > Cnidaria > Anthozoa > Zoantharia > Parazoanthidae > Umimayanthus > Umimayanthus nakama. Next base: position 7,232 of record JAOBRG010379785.1, read on the forward strand.
CGAAAACTTTGATTTGTAATTTCGACATGTATTACACTTTTTGCACTGGAATTACACTTTTTGCACGGGTGTTACTCTTTAACTTCACATCTCTCAGCCATTCAGAATCGCGCGAGTAATTTTTTCATGTAGGTTATTAACTTCCAAATCCCTACTTATAGTGCAAAGCATGTAATATCAAACAAACAAACAAGGGGTAAATTGACGGCACTGCCGCGCAGCGGCGACACTTTTTGGATTTACAACTTTAAGCAATGACAGTATGGCTTTGTGTTTTCCGGCCGGGACCTGCAGTAGTGTAGTCAAGACTTTCGACGTTTTAAATTGTTCATGTAACTGTTAGTGTTGCAACTTGCATTGAATATTTAAAATGTTTGCGTTGCTTAATATTGTTGCATTATTGTAATATCTACTAAGGTGTTTTACCAAGATTTAAGCAGTAGAGCTAGAGAGCTAATCCTTTGAATAACTCACTTGTTTTTTTGTTATTTTGTATCTTTTTTTTTACTGACTCACACGGGTTTTCATATCCAACGTTGTGTTTTACCACCTCAGTCTGCTTTTTTCTACATTTGCTCAACTCATTTGTAGCTTACCGTTACACATGTAGCTCACACAAGGGATAAGAGAATTACCGTTTCTTCATAGCTTGAAATGCCTGTTATCATAATTTATAACCAGTTGCTATATTTTTTTATTGCTGCGTTGTGTTATTTTTTACAAATTACACTGTAGTTTTCTTGTTGTCCTTTATACAATGGGAACCCAGCTTAAAGAGCTCTTTGTCACTCTTTGAGTCTTTGGGTTTGGGTACTTCGGTATCCGGTATATTTTTAGGTTTTAGTGGTTTTACAAGTTTATATCCACTTAGTTTGACAGGCAAAATGTACACAGATAGAGTATAAGAAATTTGAATAGCGGATGGACACCCATCCGAAATAAGAAGACTGGCGTCAAAAAAACCAAACACTAAATACAAATCAAAAAACATCAGCCTCTATCGGCATGTATCAGTATTTTTCAATTATGGAAATATCAATCGATTTAAGTAATCTGTTTGTAAATTTTCACCATTTACGTACTCATGTAGGATTTTGTATTAAAAAAGGAAGTTATCATGGCGGATTCAGAGAAAGATGCAGCAAAAGGCCAACCACAGGTAAACTTATAAGAAGCATACGGTATTATGAAGGCCCGAGTTAGGCTGAAGAGTTAAAATAAAGCGTTAGACACTGTAATAGCTATCGACTTTTTGTCCCTGTTCCTTTGGGTACAGCCACAAGTTTCAACAACGACAGTTACAAAAGTAAATTGATGTTCAATTTCGAGTTATTTAGCCATTTTTATCCGCTGGCAACTGTTTACAAACCTTTTACATATACATGTATTTTACTTTCAAGACTATTCCAAGCTAATAATTTTATTTTGGAACAATTTTACATAGTCCCTTCTTTTTTTAAATACACGTACCTCTCTGGCTGGAGCAACAAAGTATTGGGTTTCAGAAAACATTTACTACGAGTATTTCTTCTAGAATGTCGTAATATAAACAAAAACATTTCGAAAAAATATTTAACAGTGGGGTCTGTAACAATATAATATTTCACTTTACCAACCGAAGTACTGTTTTTCTTAAAAAGCGAGTCGAGCTGGTTTTCCTGTCACTTTAAATATTTGGTACCGATTTTAATAAATATGTGTGCGACAAATTTTGTTGCAATAAAGTAGGCTATTTTGAGAGATAGGACTGGGTCTGAAAAAGTTCTTTGGAACTACTGAACATGGCTTTTTAGCTCACTGTATTTTTATCACAAACCTATGTGGTTAAATATAACAAACGCAGCAAGAGTAGTAGTAGCCTTAATTTAAAATAGGGTAAACGCATTAGGTTGTAAAACAACTGCTATCAACCGGTGCCCTAACCCATATGTTTATAAAGATAAGAATAAAAGTTATCGAGATAAAATTTACAAACAGTTTAACGCGCGTACAGATACACATACTGAATTCAACACCAAAAGCTGATTTCTTGTTTAGATTTTACGTATTCCGTTTACACCCAACTTTGAATATCTCTGGATTCAAATGTATTTTGACCCATTTTCACGGAGTTCATCGAAAATGGATTTATGTACATTTATAGGTAGCTGAAAAAGAGAATGCGTTGCAATAGGCGAATTTTACTAATGGGTCACGTGACCTGCTGCCTGGCAAACAGGGCCAGGTGGGTTAGGTGAATTGTCGAGCAAGATGGCGGCCGAGCCACTCAACACTACCGAAGTACCATCTTTATGAATTATCCATTTGTAATAACGAAAGTCAACTTTTCCAAGCTTTTTTGATGTTTCTTAGTGATCCTAACAGTCAGGAAACATTTGAACGGTAAAAATTTTTAATTGTTTGAAACCCATGTAGTTACTTGTTTGGGCTGCCACATTTTGACCTTCGTTTGAACTTTTGAAACTTATACATATTGTTAACCGAGTTTCCTCACTAGTTTACGGAAACATGTGTTTTCCTGAAAACAGAGGTATTTTTCCCCTACACAATTTTAAATAAGCTTTTAGAAGCCGTTGAAATGATTCGTAAAAAGGTGTTTATGGAAAAAAACGCTGTTTGCAAGAAAACACATGTTTTGGTAGTAAAACTAGCGAGGAAAGTCATTTAAACAGCATGTATAAGTTTAAAAAGGTCAAACCCAGGCGAAGGTCAAGACAAAATGCTGCAACTCGTAGCCGTAATGCATGGATTTCAAGCAGTTCAAATTCCTGCAGTTAAAACGTTTCCTTTATGTCAGGATCATTATTAATAAAGACATATCTAAAAAGCGTGAAAAAATTGACATTCGCTGATACATATGAATAATTCATGAAGATGGGTAAATACTTACCTGGTATTTCCGGTAGTGTTGAGAGGCTCGGCCGCCATCTTGGCTGACAACTGAAACCCACCTGCCAGGCAATGGGTTACGTGACCCGTTAGTGAAATTCGCCTATTGAATCAGCGCCTGAAAGTAATTTAAGACACTACAGGTGCTGTGGAAGACGCTCATCCACTATAGCTTTCTGTAGTTTCTTTAATATTGTATACATGTACGCTAATCAGCCGTCCCAACTTTAAATTGTTCCCTTCGACCCGGAAGCTGCCACTTGTCCATATTGAGTCTATAAGAAAGTTGAGCTGGATTGTAATATTACGCAATGTAGGTGCTTGTTATTCATTATTGAATTGGTATTCAATATTTTTTTCTTTGCTAACTGCTAGCAACACACATGCGGAAGCTAAGAAAAAAAGAATCTAAATTTCGGGCTATTTCGATAATTAACATTTCCTTTCTACTACAGGTGGGGGACGTTTGGTCGTTGAAGGACCCAGTGAAGAACGTTGATGAGGTTGGTGACGACAACAGAAGCAAACATGTGATTCAATACTTTTTTTCTTTGCTTACTGCAAGCAACACACTTGCGGTAGCTAAGAAAGAAAGAATCTTATTTTCGGGCTGTTTCGATAATTAAAATTTCCTTTCTACTACAGTTGATGGACGAGTGGTCGATGATGGAGGCAGCGTTGAACTTTGATGAGGTTGGTGACAACAACAGAAGCAAACATGTGATTCAAACGTTTTTAGAAGTGGTTTCTTCTGGTTGAACGATTATTTGTATTTGGTTGAGTTGTTCATTTTTGTTGCATGCCAATCTACGAACCAAGTAAAAGGGATATAAAACCCAAATAATTACATGTTATCACTGCTGACAACGCTCGTGTAATCCAATGAATTTAGTATCGAAAACTGTACTTGATGATATACCTGCGATCAAAACTTTTTTGAGTTGTATCTTTAACCAAGGGTGATCAGTGGCAAAACTCGAGGGAAAAATTTCAAGGTGATTCAGTGCATTTGTGGGCAATAAAAGGGTTTTGTAACACTTGCAGGCCAAGCTACGATATTGTCCAGAGTTTTTTTTGTTGAACGAGATGTCTTTTAATGCACCAGTCATTTGTGAACCCCCCCCC
>JAOBRG010379796.1:0-11244 GCA_027574985.1 Umimayanthus nakama
ATATTTTATGTATATTTTTTATTTTAATATTTATCAACAAGTAGATAGCACTTTTCGCGCGTTCTGATTGGACCATAAAAAGTAGATGTTCACCGCTATTTACTTTTTATCATTCATGTGTGACGGTACACGCGCTTTCTTTCTGAAACAGTGCTTTTTTCACTGATTACTCGGGCCCAGGGGAGGGGGCAACACTAGTTATTACAGCTGTAGACCAGTGATCTATCTATAAGTGACGTCACATTGGAAAATTACTTCCGGTAATGGGTGAGTTTGCTGACCGCAAATCCGCGAGCCAAAAATGTTCCAAGTATGTCAGAACTTGGTTTTTGAATGAGTTTAGAAGATTAGGGAGGGTAATTTCCATCTCTGTTTTCGGAACATCGGTTGTGTTGTGGCGATGTTGCTTTACTTTTTAACCAAGTGTTGTTGCAGGAAAGCAACAAATGTAAATGTTGCGACGAAACTAAACACAGGACGCGGGAGGCCGACGTGTGAAATGCAATGGCGGCAGGCAGATCGAAGTCAAACGATGTGCCGATTGAGACTCAAATTCAGGGGTCGTCATTTGGTGAAATTTGGAGGTTAGCCGTCAAAAGTTACTTAAAAATAATGAAGAAGCGATAAAAGGCGACAGCTTCCACTGTTTACTTTCGGAAACCAATTATCCCAAGCGCATTTTTGGCTTTTCCTGGTTTCTGTCCCAAGAACCGGGACCGTCTGTTGCTCTTGTTGTTTTCGCCACTGAACCATGCGGTGTGGTGCTTTGTGAGAAGGGAAGGAGTGAAAACATTGGAGGAGACAACTTGAATATTGCCAGAAAAGTCAGTTGTTTTCTTTCGCATATTTAAATTGTCGATCCATTTAAAAGATCGTGGCTGCTGTTTCGATTTTCATCATTTTGCAACTCGGGATCAGGAAGCGTAAAATTTATCACCTAACTGGTAACTTCATGTCACTTTTAAATGTATAATTTACCTATTACTTGCACTCCGTCACACAAGACGATTATTTGCAAGGTGTTCAGCGAAATGACAACAGTAACAATAATGAAGGGAAAAATGAAAAACAATAATAATGAAGTAAGAAAAAAAGATGCAATAATAAAATAACAGTTGCCGCTCTCAAACACATAAAATACATTGATTAAAAACTTCAAATAACAGCGTTCAATTTCTCGCGAAAACAAGAAGCAGATGGTGCCTCAACTACTTCAATTGGCAGACAGTTCCAGTCTCTAATTGTTTTTGAAAAGAAAGACATTTTGTGATAGTTAGTTTGTGATTGCGGCACCCTGTAGGCATGTTTTATAACTTATTTACGAGAATGTAAACATTAAAAACTGTAATAAGAAAGTTAGTTCAATTTGAAAATATCTCAAAATGTTCACTCATGAAACTACAACAAGCAATTGCAGTACTGAACTTCATGATCCTGTACAAGTTGTACATTTCAAAATCCAACAGAAAACCCGCACTGGTAAATTACGTCGCACTTTCCGTGATACAAGGTAGAATTAACAGATAACCTGCGGGTTATAGTCCCGAAAGTACAGTATATGATCATGCAAAGAAAACTATCTAAGGTGAAAAATCAAAGTTCTCCCAACCTGTTTAAAAGGAAACTATGGAGACAGTTGAGGAGAATTCAGTAATACATCTTATGGGCTGAAAGGTTTAAAAATGAATTGTCCAATATTGAATAGCCATACAGCCGCATTCATGTAAAAACTGAATTTTTCTTGCTTTTTATAATCATCGCAAAGGTAATTTTTTGCTGCAAGTCTAGTTTGGAATTTTTTCTAACACAATCAAGGGTAAGAGCAGAAGTGCTTTTACTCCCAGCAGAGACTATATAAGAATTTCTTGGCATTTCGGAGGCATTTCTTTCCTTGTCAAAAGTGAACTAAATTGGTGTTTTTTGGGCAGAAATTCCATTCGAAATGCAAGAAAAATGCACTGGCTACATCAAATGTGAAAACTGTAGCACTGCAGGAAGGTAGCTGGTTTGCAAATGACCTGTGAGGTCAAATGACACACTGTGAAATGGTTGATCAGTCCACTTTTTATTATGCGAGTTTCCCAGCAATATGTTACATCACTATATTTGATGCTTTACCCGTTGGTGGTTTGGGTACTTCATGCAGTATTGCCATTTCAGTTGATCTGCCATATTTTTTGAAAACATGTGGCGGCTTTGGCTCAATTGTTGTTATACATCTTGCCATTGATGGTCGCCTCTTCAAAACTGAAAAAAACTAGTCAGAAAAAAAACTAAAACTTTGGCTACTGTTCATCTGGTTGAAACAGTTACAGAATGTTACTGTGTTTTCATTTCCTTGTCTTTTTCAGAATAAGAATTGCTTCATTTCAATGAACCCTTGCTATCAGTAAAGTTACAAACAGGCAAGTAACTAGCATCGGTGCAAAGATCTTTAATAGCTATCAGCTTACATGATTCTTGTTTTAAAAATTTATTTGCTAAGCTTTGCAAAACTACATTAAACAATAAAATAACTGAACTATAGAAATGGACTGGCACGGGAGTCCCATTACAGATTCACTAATAAATTGCAGCAAACTGTTTGTAGACAAAACCATAGACCATCAAGTTGTGTTGTTTACTTTGATTCACACTAAATTTTATCACAAGAAGTGTTATTACAAATTAAATATCTTTTTCATCTTGGGCTGCTTCTCATTTGTTCTCACTTTCAGAGTATCTTTTATTTAAGTGTTTCTGACTAAAGACTTCCGTGCAGCAAATCTTGCTACCATTTACTGAGTAGAAAGCTGTCAAACATCTTTTTTTCTGGGTACCAAATTGATACATCTACTTTATTCTTAAACAGGGGAAACTTTACATTTTCTATTATGGCAATAAATTATTTCCAGTATTGTGGTTTGTGTTTGAAATACCTTATTAGTGACAAAGAACCCTGAGTTGCATCACAAAGATCACAACAATTTGAACATGTTCTCTCACTAGAAAACAATAGATGATTGGCCCTCAAATGGTATATCCAACACCACCTGATTTTGCACTGCATTTAAAAAAAGAAAATTTATGTGGAAGGGTGAGCGCTCATCTCTATCTATGTTTCTTGTCATGGATTAAGTGAGACAGAGTTGTTTCCTGATAAAAATTGAGCAGGCATTGTTTTATATTTAGTCCATTTATTCTTACTTCTTGTCTTCTTCTTGTATGGTTTGAACGCCTGCATGTCACTGGCCTGTTCCTCTTCTGGGAGAAAAGTTTATTTCTAAATGAGATGGTTGCCTGGTTGACCCACGAGCCACAAACTGTGAAGCTGTGGACAAAATAAAACTTTAGTGGAAATTAAATAAAACAAATGCATCTTAAAAAGGGTGCAAGTTTTGCAAAGAGATTGAAGTTTACAAATAGGGGCAAATGTGAATTAAATGAGATTAAAGAAAAAATGTATTTGATAGTCTAAAAACAAAATTTATTTAAGCAGTGTCTTGTTTGGTTTGCCAAGGTGAAGAAATTTCAAAAGTTAGTGAGGAAGATTAAGAAAGGGTAGGGCTGGGAGAATGAGATTTTTAAAGGATAGTAGGGGAAGGGGGAACAAAGGGTAGCCCAGCTCACACATCGAGTTGAGGTAGGAGACTTTGAAAGGGTATGGTCAGAAGGAGATTTCTTAAGGGTAGAGCCCATGGAAGAAGTTTCAAACTGGTAGCTCAGCTCGGTAAAAAAGATGTTGAAGAGAAAGATGATTGTTCAGTAAGGTTGAGTCTGGAAAAAGGTACATGTATGTTAAAGGGTTAGGAGGATTTCAAACGGTAGGGCTTGGCACTGGAGAACTGGAGAGTTTTTCTTTGAGAAATGTACGATTAAGTTTGAGACTGGACTTGATTTAGGTGAGGAGAAAGGGTTTCTGGAGGCTCTCGAAAATATATGTTTGCTGGCAGTAGTAAGGCTGGGGCAAAAGTGCAATGATTGACCTAGTAGCCCTGGAAGCAGGGCTGGCAGAATTTTTCAGACAGGATCTTGCCTGGGCTTGCAAGCAATCATGTGATACCGGCCCAGTTTTGCTAATTCAAAATATGAGAAAAGATAGGTTACACTGGTTACTTTTGCAGTACCAATCTTTCCTTGCACAGATGGTTGCTTACAGCAAACTGGTTTGAACCGTAAAGTGATCTTCACATACATGCTTGAGAGGCAGACTAGTCCTGTTTCCTACCTTAAGCACCAATTAATATCTTGTCAAATTCCCCATCAAGGGAGCAAACATTAGTATGAATTCCTCTAGGGTAGGTGCGTTATTCATGCATGTTGTGCCCTAGCTTTTTTCCGAGACGGAAGGCAATAAAAGGAGGGATTTTTCTTAGTTTAAGTTAGCAGCTTTATAACTATTTTTCTAGCCGGGCTGCTGGCTTTTTCCACCCCAGCGGAGGTGATTTACAGCTTTGTTGATCAGGAGCACGTTGTTCGTTGCATAAAAAGTAGAAAGTAAAATATAGTTTTTTTACAAAACAATTGAATTCTATCGCCTGAACTTGTCAATTTGTATAAATCGTGGAAGAACGGCAAATAAAACAACTTTACAGATGAACAATTTTCAAGCCATAAGAATATAACATGTATCAGAGCGCTGTAGTATCTTCAGAAGAACAAGAAAATAAATTTCTATTTATAATACTGCTAATAATAGTTACTGGAAATTACAGAAGAAAAATGTTTGTTGTTGACTGTAATTAACAAGTTCGACAGTCTCGCTCTCTATGCCGCATTCAGTATTTTCGAACGGCGGAAGCAGTTCTAAATAAATTATTTGACAGCAAGTTTCTGATTGAGTCGCCCGAAAATATTCTGCGTTTACGGTTTTACCTTCACAATTAAAGTTCAGCCTTGGCATTTTCTTTTGACGGCTGCCAGAGCTCTGGCCTTTTGTTTCAGTTTCTTTCCAGTCGATTGCTTCAGTCGCAAGTTGTACCTATAAACATACAGCAAAACCTAAGTTAATGATTGGTATTTAATTACTGGCAAGTTCAATTAAAATTGCTCCAACATGTAGTATTGTTTTTAATTCAAGAAATAAAAATATTGTAAGTTTTCAAATGCGAAATCCACTACAGATCACGCACTCTATAGTATATAGCTAGGGAGATGGGAGCCGGGTTGGAAGAGAAAAGTTGGGAAACAGTGCTTCGCTTTACTTTTAGCGTTCGATTGTTTCGCTGTTAAAAGCGAACAATAAATATAAAAAGATAGTTGGGATAATGTGGTTCTCCCAATTCTAGAACACCTTTTATACATTTTTGTTCAAATATAGCAAATATTAACACTCGTGGTCGCTATGGAAGAAGTTTAACTCACCTTGTTGGCACCATTTTCGTTCAAGAAAATGTCGAGTTCTGCGGAGCTCGGGACACAAAAGTAAGGATATTCTGTCAGAACATGTTCGTTAAAAAACACATTAGCGAATGATCGCTAGACGTATTCCTCAAACTTAACAAACCCCAAGATAGAAGAGTCGACAGGCCTTAGTCAGGGCCAAAAAAAACTAAGAAAAAGCGGTGCCGAATCATAGCCGATCGCCATTTTCCTCACCTGGAAAACGCAACAGCAGTATCCAAATTGACTTTCCCGCCGGCGCCAAAAGTAGTTGACGTGCGCCCCGGATGTGATGTCACTGATAGATGGATCATAGGTCTACGAAAATAGTCCCAGTCTGTCTGTGAGTTCGCTTCCCCTCCCCTGCTCGGGCCGTAAAGCCACGAGTCTAGAAATGGCCTTCGATTCTTATTTTTTTTGGCATTTATCTTGTTCATGTCGACCCCTTCAAGCGCATGCGTTTCGCACGTGACTGCAAGATCAAGATGAGAACGCGGTCAATTCAGATATGGCGTCCATCACGTCGAAGCCATTCGTGTCTCTGGTAGAAAGTACACCAAGCAGATGTCGATATTGATAGTTGCTTTGAAAACCTAAAACTCAGTTTTACATAAAGGGAAAATAACTTCGAAAAGCTTTATGAAGACACGGCGCTCGCCGTTTTCGAGACGGTCGCTATCACGAGTTTGACTCTTGACAACTGAAAGATCTTACAGACGACTAACAAAATTGTTTACATCAGCTTTGCGGCAGCAGTAGATTGTTGATACTGCATTCAGTGGTTAATCCTCATATGAGGCGAGTGGTTACTGCATTGAAAAGTGGAGATAAATAATTTTGAGTATAAAGGTGTTCTTGTGCTTAGGGAAAGCAACCACTGTCTCATAAAGAAAACTTTAAAACTACATCAGTACTGAAGATGTATCACAAGATAGCGAAAACTGAATATGAAACAGCGAAATTGTAATTTACTCTAACAATAAGGGCTCACCTAATAGAAAATTGTGCAGAACAAGTATTTGTTCGTATTACATAAGTACGGGAAAGTCATGACGAGAAAAGAAAATACGGTCAACATCACAAGAATGTACATCACCTAAATATGGTGATTTGTCCCATGTGATCACATTTTCAGACTACATGAATATAAAATGTGACTTAAGACAGTGGTGGCTTTCCATATGCGCGACCCATGATAATTTTTTGAGATCTATTTTAGAAACGATGCTATTCTTAGACTTGCCACAAAGCGAGCGCGCGCACGCGTTGTTTTTCGCGCCCTTTTTGAACTTGTTGCAGTTGCTTAAATTTTAAAGCAAATTCATGCAAATTCAACAATTTATTTCTTATTCAAAGAACACCAAAGTTCAAAACAGACTAAAGGAAGTAGTACTGAAAAAGAAATCAGCGTCTGAAACACAAAGAGAGGTACTAAAAGTACAGCTACAAGCGTCTGTGCACGGAACAAAACAGTGAAATCTAAACCACAATTATATTATTTATGCAATATTGTTTTGAAAAGAGGATACCTCTTACTCCTTTATTGCTTCTTTCAAAAGCCTCTATAATCAGAGTTGGTTTGTATAAGAATTCTGCGTATTCAACAGATGGTGTAATGTTACACCGTCAATGCAAACATCAGTTTCTGAGAAACTACGAGCGGTTCTATTTGCAAGTCGAAAACACAATAACCGCAAAAATAGTCTATGACTGGAAAAACACTAAAAGTTTGCACAAATTTGTTTCAAAAATCAGTTAGGACACGCCTTTTTGAACTTGCCAGGCTTTAGCAAACTTCTCTTGTTTGAAGTAATATGATAAGTTTAGATCTTGAGGTTAAATTTAGCCTAAAAAGGTTGCATGATACATCTACATCGATCGATTCTACATCTACATCTCAATAACTGTGATCAATAACTGTGATCAGTGACATAACCAAATACAAAACAAATAAAAACCGAAATTACTTCCTCTTAGCAGAGAGTACATACCCTTTCAGTTTTTAGGTTTTCAACATCTCGTGCCTTCTCGGTTTTGCTAATTCTCTTTTCTTCAGGCCTTGCTTTTAAAACTCTCGTGCGTGCTGTAGCTTCACGTGAAGCTCGCAACTAACTAGTAACTGCTCGCAAAGTATCTAGATCATGCTGAACAACACTGATGGCTTCAAAATTTAAATTGGAGAAAATAATTCAAACACTTTGTCGTTTCCATAAACAGTCTGCGAAGAAAAGGACGCATAGTATTTCCGGAAAACACTCTTTGAAGTAAATTTACGCGTGCTGTTGTCAGCTTCACGGACAAAGTCATTCACTGCATCAGTTCATGTCTTTTACATGAAAAAAGTGCTTTTTCGTTCAAGTGAACACACAGTTTCCTTGGCAGACTGCTAAAGTCCATCCGATCCGTTTCCTTTCCTGAATGAGCCAAAGCTCTTATCTAAGGGTTTTTGTATTGCGCGAAAGCGTGTGATTTAAGGTATCGCGTGTTCTCTGCTTATTATAATAATTCTTTTATTATTCTTTAATGGATCTATAAAATGGACAGCAGTTTCCAATGAAGTGTGAAACGATTAGTGGGCTGACTGAACTCACATCGCACAACGGGACTTGAATTTAAATATTAATTACATTTTGTGGTGGAGGGGAGGAGCTTAGGTTTTTACAAGGGAATATTTAATGAGAACCGAAACATAGCTGAAGCGGGAATTTCGAAACTTTTTGGACCTGAACAAAGTCAAGGTAGATTTGACCATATGAAAGTTCGTCGTATAGTACTCGAAAAGGTCTCAAACGAAAGCTTATAGACTGGGCTACAAAGCTCATATGTTGTTTTTGCAGGAAAACAAAAAATGAGCATGTAATATTTTTTCCATACAAATAAAACCTCAAAACTGCTTGTTTTGAAATGCAACTTGATCAAAGAAAATCGAAGCGAACTGGCGCAGATTTTCCGTGGAACGAATCTTTATATCTGGGGCTACACGGGCTACATGTCGTTTTTGTAGAAATGTCCCCTATTTGAACACAAAATTGCACTTTTTGAGCACGGGTTGACGTAAATTGTGATGCTTTCCTTTATAATCGAGCGAGATCAAACTCCGTGACGCTTTAAACCACAGGCAGACAAATCTAACAGTGCGAGTGGTCATGACATTTACACACTCGGTGATTGCTTATATTTACTGTAATTTGCAACGGTGAGTTAGGCCACGTGACGTCATGAAATTTGCACGCTCGGTGATTCTATATATTTACTGTAATTTGTAACGGCCGATTATCGGTACGTTTGATGTGATCGCTGAAAATGTCTTTTAAATCCTTCAGTGTTATCTTATTATCCCCAAAATGGGCCAAAGTATAGCCAGATAAATAAAGTTCACTTACCTAATGGCATTTGTGCTGTCTCGTGTGATTTGGTGGGGTTTTGGGAATGATTCCTCCGCGACCGTTGATAATACAAGAAAAAAAAATAAAGGCGTTCAGCTTTCGATGATGGCCGGAACAGACAGCCTCCAGATTTTGGCCAAATTTCTGCAACTTCCAACGGTCGCTCGCCAGCCAGATTTCGGCATATTGAACTAGGATTCTTTTGCAAGCAATCTACCAAAAATTGTTGAAATCGCGCATTTCTTATTGCCTGAAAAGCTCGCTCGAATTTTCAAGTTCGAATCGAACTCCGCTTCAACAGCTGTGCTGATGCAAGGCCACGATTCAATTCAAACAATCATTAGTCACTAGCATGACAACGGGGTCAGATTGAGTTGTGGTCTTGGACCAGCACATCTGTTGAAGCGGAGTTCGATGCGAACTTGAAAATTCGAGCGAACTTTTCAGGCAATAAGAATTGCGTGATTTCAACAATTTTTGGTAGATTGCTTGCAAAAGAATCCTAGTTCAATAAGCCGAAATCTGGCTGGCGTGCAACCGTTGGAAAATGCAAAAATTTTGCCAAAACCTGGAGGCTGTCGTCTGTGCTGGCCATCATCGAAAGCTGCACGCCTTTGGTTTTTTTCTTGTATTATCAACGGTCGCGAAGGAATCATTCCCAAAACCCCACTAAATCACACGAGACAGCACAAATGCCATTAGGTAAGTGAACTTTATTTAACTGGCTATACTTTGGCCCATTTTGGGGATAATTAGATTATAGATAGACCTTGAAAGATTTATGAGAATTTTTCAGCGATCACATGAAACGTGCCAATAATCGGCCGTTACAAATTACAGTAAATACATGGAATCACCGAGCGTGCAAATTTCATGACGTCACGTGGCCTAATTTACCGTTGCAAATTACAGTAAATATAAGGAATCACCGAGTGTGTAAATTTCATGACAGCTCGCACTGTTTGATTTGTCTGCCTGTGTTTAAACCAGTATGGAAATAGACCGCTGGTGACGTCTTGTGACCGGCCGTTTCGGGCAATGCAAGTGTGACGTCGAGATAGCTAACGCATTTCTTATTGGCCTTGATAGTTAGCTTGAGATTGTTGTCGTTGCATGATTGTCTTACAGCTGCCCTTCTTGATATTTTCATTCTGCCTCGGTGTTGCGACGAGTTACTAATAATTAACTTGTTCTTGTAATTGTTGTTGTATATAGAAGCTGTAAATGCATACAGTACACAGACTGAGGGTGAGTGTAAACGTGCCGCGTGTTTATGTGACACGGAGTTTTCGCGATGTCTGAGACATCACCTAGGAACGTACAATCCCAGTCACGTCAACTACAGGGATTCAGATCAAGGGACATGCAGCGTAGCAGGTATTCTTTCGTTTGCTTGTAGTTTTGACGCAATCCAACTGATGGAATAAAAGAGTTCAGTTAGTTTCCTATAGCATATATGAGCCTTTTGTCGGTCATTTTATTATGGTGTCAGTTCTGCTGTGCTTTAAGAAAAACAAATAATTTTATTAAACATCCAAAAATATATATTTTGAACAGGTTTTGCAGATTTGGATTGTTCGTTCTAAGATTCTGAATAAGTTCTTTGCTGATACCATGGTGACATATTTCTACTAACAGATTGTTTTAGTTGCATTTATGGTTTTTGTGCTGATCTGAGTTTGTGAGTACTAGTTTGTTTTATGCATGTGCCAATCAGGGGCGCGAGCGTCAGTGTTGCCATAGTTGATAGAGCGAACTGGCTAGGAAGCTCAACAGTTTTCAAAGGGAGTGTACAAAGCTGCTTCGTTTTATGTTGGACGAACCGTAACCCCGAACTTGATTATGCACGTGATCCAAACAATAAACCAAAATGGCGGATTTTTGCCGTGGCAGCAACAGAGGCAAAATATTTGTTTATTCTGCTCATCAGGCTTGTTCTCTCTTCATAGAACTGCTCTCAGTGTGTTCGCGTACCCATGCCTCAATCTACCTGAGTCTTGGTCCGGCTTTGTTTTCAATTTTTCTCCGAACAACTTAATAAATTTGAGATTAATTTTAAAGAGAAGCATTAGAATTGTAAGCTTTATCAATTCAGCCTTTTATTTGCTGAAATCACTGAGGTATCTATAAAATAAAAATTGTCACCTACGACAACATGTTTATTCTTTCAAACTAAACACTTGTAGCTTTTTACAAAAGTATGATGTTAGCAAACTAAAACGATTTATTGTTGCAATATGCTTACAGTGCAAAAAGGAAATCAGATTAAGTCACAATGAAATAGTCAAAGTCAGTATCTAGCTTGCGTTTAAGAGCATCTAAGGAACTCAAGCTTTTAATAATATTGTTTGGTAGGCAGATCCGCAGGGTGGAAGAACAGACAGAAAACAAGGCGGCCACATTTTTTTGGAGATTGAATGAAGATTTCTAGAATATGTTAAACTTGAGGAGTGAAGAGCTCTGGAATGAAGTAAGGCTTTATAAGAAAACAATCATA
>JAOBRG010379829.1:0-11241 GCA_027574985.1 Umimayanthus nakama
ATAAACTGCCACGAATAATAATAAACGGGAGGAGTCCCATATCGTGTGTAGACACCGATGTTAACAGTGCTGTGACATAGAAAACGAACAGTAGTAGGACAGTGCAGAGATAACGATGTGGTGCACATAAGTGTGAAAGCGATGACAACTGAGAGTGCTGTGACAGCGCTGTCAGTTGTCAATAGTTTCACAGTAAGATAAACAGCGCTGTCACAGGGCTGTCAGTTGACACCGCTGTCACAACGTTGTCAGTGCCATCACTGTCACAGAAAGGTTAGTTGCCACCGCTGTTACACTAGTGTGCACAGTAATGTTTCAAGTGCTTTTATTGTCATCGTTGTTGCAACGTTGTCATTTTAAATCTCTGAGACAATGATGTTGCTGCATTTGCTGTCAAATTGCTATCTAATCAAGGCCACTGCTGTCACAGCACAGCTAAGTAAACCGCTGTCACTATACTGTCACTACCACCGATGTCACACCAATGGCTATTGTCACTGCTGTGACATTGGTAAGGACTGACAGTAGTGTGACAGTAGCGCATATCTCAACCGCTGTTTTACCACTGAGTTTCTCCTCGCTAACAACAACAACAACAATAATAATAATAATAATAATATCAATAACAAGAACAATATTCTTCAATAACATGAATAGCAATAACAACAACAACAATAATAGTAATAACAATAATAAACGTAATATCTTCATAACTTCACTTTTTGTTGTTGTTTTTAATAAGAAATCCAGACTCCTCACCTTCCCTACACTCTCTCGCTACCTTGGACTCTAAGGTCTCCAGCTCCCTCGCAATGTTGTCCACTTTCTTCTTTGCCTTTTTTTGTTTGCGGCGGTTGTAACACACCAACATTACGATTAACAGCAAGAGCACAGCGCCAACTGCCCCAGCTATAATAAAGTACATCGTTCGGTCTGTTTCCGGTGCTATCCGGAAGTACTCCAATTGACCAATCTCGAAAACCAGGTTTCCCACATATACCTTCGGATAAAGAAAAATGGAAATTCATCACGCACGCTTCCTACTAAGGCTTTTGCTTCTGGACTAGCAACTAACACACTTTTACAAACACACTTTGCATTAAGTAAATATGTTTGCACCGACAGGTAAAAATCGCTAAAAGACCAGTTTCGTATTCCCAGTTGCCGCTGACTACAATGTCTATAGACTCGCTTTTAGACCCCCAGCCTCGACATGACGTTAAATATTCATAAATTCCAGAGTGGATATGAGCTACTAACAGCCCTCGCCGGTATTTGTGAATATTTAACTTCAAGACGAGGCTCGTGCTGTAAAGACGAGTCTATAGTCATTGTAAGCGGCAACCGGGAATACGAAACTTGTCTATTCTGTTGACGAAGTTTACACCAAATTCACTGCTTATTCCTTGCGTATGATTTGCCTGCCGTCTTGAACTGATACGTCAACTAGTTGCAGAGTCATGCTCCCTTTTGTTAACTAATATTTTAAAGCACATAAACCAGTCCACGTTTCAAAGTAGCAAAACACGGAAAATCTAACTCAAGAGATAGTAAAATTAGACACATATATATTAACTCTGTCAAATAAGCTATCGATTCCAAACTGCTAGTGTAAAGAAAGGAAAACTTACAATCGCGTCAGTGATATTGGAAAACAAAAGCGTTTTTCAGCGGAGATTCCCTTTATTCTGCTATAGTTTTACAGCACAACGACATAACAATTGTTTACTGGTGTAAATGTGCACTTTATAGAGCATCGTCCAACATCAGTGTTGGATAATGTCAGGCCAACATGTTGGATCAGTTTAACTCCATATTTTGTCTTCAGCGGTTGAAGAAGTGTATCAGTGTCGTCGTACGGACCTCAAGCTCTTGGTCACCTGTCTAAACGTCAAATTATTTTGTTCCTTCCGGAATAATCAGTAAAGCCATACAAAAAACATCGTAATAGCCTTGTTTGTTCGATCAGTTCGGCAAGTTATGGATCCTAGTTTTTTTCCTTCCTTGTTTTCATGGCCCGCACGCTTCGTACGTGTGGTCAATAACCTGCCGTACTGACGGAGTAAACGAAGTAAGCAAGAGGTATATATTTTACGCGTCAATTGTTTTACTGTGTACACGAGCTATTCTAAGGGCAAATCAAAGGCAAATCGCAGTTTCCTCCTTTTGTCTACTCTTAACCGATCTGGAATTTCTTCTTGTTGTTTATGTTGTTTTCTTTTTCAAGTTTTTTTTGGGTTGTTTTTTATTTGCCTTTGTGTCCTCACCACAACGTCTCGGAACTAGGGTTCTCTCTTCAGCCGGCATCCAAAAATAAGCAAAAAAAAGGGAAATCGATAACTGATCATCAGTAGGATGCCTAAACTGTGTGCGATTCTACCATTGATTTGAGTCCAATAGACCAGTTTCGTATTCCCAGTTGCCGCTGATTACAATGACTATAGACTCACTTTTACAGCACGAGCCTCGACCTGACGTTAAGTATTCATAAATTCCAGAGTGGATATGGGCTATTCACAGCTCTGTGTATTGTTGAAGATTTAACATCAAGAAGAGACTCGTGCTGTAAAGACGAGTCCATAGTCATTGTAATCAGCGGCAACCGAAGATACGAAACTGGTCTATTAAAGTCGACCTACCGTGACCGGGTACCGAGCATCGTCAGTAAGCTGCAGATCGTTTTCTTTCGGCACCAGGCAAATAAGCAGCTCCTGGAAGATAAACTTTAAGACTGAGAACTGATCGAGTAACAGACTGCTTGCCATTTGTCTGGTAATGCCAGTCCGATCAGTCAGTTCTTAAACGGAGCGCACGAGTTGTCAGAACCGGTTCTGGCCAGAATGTACCTGTTCATGGATCCGAGCCTCTCAATTCTCCCGCTCTGGTCGGCCAAAGCGTGCGAATTTGGAGAGTTGTGGCGGGAAAATGTACGCGCGCGCCTTGAACTTCGCCGATAAAACCGGCCAGAACCGGTTTTTTCGGCCAGCCAGACATAAGAAATGGAAAACGACTTAGTGTACAGATTAAAAATTGATAAAAAAGGGTCACATATAATTGAAACATCTTTTCGATAATCAAACCAAAATGAAAAATACGTGAATACTTTAATATTTATTGACATGAAACCTTCCCCCTTTCTTTTTCATTTCAACAAAAATTGGACCCTGAGATCGTACATCTTTAGAAATTCAAAAATCCAGGGTTTTCCAGGGTTTTTTTTTACCGTTTTTCAAGGCTTGTCCAGGGCTCTTGAAGCCCAAAATGAAAATAACCTTCACAATGAATTGTATAAAACACCTTTTTAAATGTTAAAAAAGGTATGTAATCACTGTAAAGCAACCACATGTTTCAAGTGTACCATTTCAATACTAATCAGTAGTTTCTACTCTACTGTCACTTATAATGAAATCAACAAAATTTTTTCATGAAGTCAACAAAATGCACCATTTCGGGAATTCATTTTTTCCATGAAGTTCTGTGAGATTTTCCAGGGATTAATAAAGAAATTCCAGAGCTTTTCCAGGGATTTCCAGGGTTTCAAAACTTTTCCAGGGTTTTCTAGGATTTCCAGTCAGATTCGTAAAACGAGAAGTAAAACAGGTGACTAAGCCAAATCAAGAAATGCTAGTATAAATAATGACAATTATCTCAGGAAGTAATACACGTTCAGTAAACTCGCACAGCTATAAACCCGCACACACCAGTAAGATCATTTAAAATAATAATACTACTAATAATAATAATAACAATAAAAATAATGATAATGATGATGATTATAATAACAGTATTAATAATAATAATAAAAATACTAATAATATTATTATTCTAATAATGATGGTTTATTTAAGCTTATTGTAGTTAAAATTAAGTACTCACAACTTATTGTAGTTAAAATTAAGCACTCAAAACAATAAACATGAGAAAAAATTTACTTAACACTACACTACACATCAATAATGACAACCATTTAACAAAAGGGCAAAACGTACAGTTAAAGGCAAATGAATAAAATCTGTCCGTTCGCGCAGCTTTCTTGATCCACTTCTGGCTACCAGATCTAAAGGAATACGGCAGAGTTCGTTTCGCCGGTAGACCATGAATTAGGGGGTAGATCGGATTGTCTGTATTGATGTAACTGATCGATACTGACACTTTTCTTTGCAAAGCGATTACCCTCCTATCATTTAAGGACAACAGCTTGGTTTTCTCTAAGCAATGTTACAAATGCTTAAACAGCTATTAGCGGGTACAAGCCATGATGTAGTCAATGGAATACCTAACTGCATTTCTTTTTGGATGGAGAACAGAAGATTATTATTGATGGATTGTCCAAAACACTTTATGGAGCACTGCCTTATGGGGCTATTTCGGTGGACGAACCCAATCCTTTTCTAGAGTGGCGAAATATAATAGCTATACAAGTTGTCATAGCTTTCTTGTCTCTGTATAAAGGAATCATGCCTCACCTTTTCCAAATCTGTTATGTTACAGTTGGTATTTTGCACGGTCACCCGAACATCACTTTTCGTGATAACGTCAAGATTTCTGCCCTGTTAAATGGTGATTCAAATCTGATTAGTTGATAACTGACTTGCACTCTAGTAGAAAACTACTCTAAATGAGAAATTCAAAAATACAGACTTAGAACTAAAACATACAGTAATTACAATAAATTTTGCAATACAGGAGAACACGCAGAGACCCCATGTATTAACTATAGTTGAGTTTCATTTTGTAGCTAAGTAGCTGAAACGGAAAAGGGTTTATTAGCGGATGATAATCTAAATCATGCCGTCACAAAAACACAATTTGTAAGATCTAATTCCCACGAAGAAGCGATGCTGGTTCTTTCAAATTTAACTTAATCCAAAACTTCATTATCCAAGACAATCATGTCTCTCAAACTTATGTGGAAAAAATAAAAAAAAAATTGACAACTTGCAACAGTTCGAGAAACATCCTCCTATAGTATGTAGGTTTTCAAAAACATGTTTTCCAAACTTACTTTAAGAATTAGTTGATCATCCTTTTGCTCACGAATCTTGTCTGGCCCACTAAACTGGAGAAAATCTGGATCCGCAGCGATTGCAAGGAACATGCTGCAGTTCAGCAGTTTCTTTACATCATCCATGATGAAACCAACACATACTTCAGAGCCGTTACTGGAGAATGGCACCACGCCCAGTGCACTGGCGTTGGGACTGCGGCAGAGAATCTCTGTAGAACTCACCTTTTGACATTCCTGAAACAAAGATGGACAAATGAGTTGCCGTCTTCCCCGAGAACAAAGCAATAATAATAATAATAATAATAATAATAATAATAATAACAATAACAGTAACAACAACAACAGCAACAACAATAATAATAATAACAATAATAATAATAATAATAACAATAAAAAAATTAATAATAATAGTAATAATTATAATTATAAAAATACTAATAATATCTGGGTTGGTGTAGTCCTGAGGACTGTCGTTGGATGCCATCTTCAGAATTTATGTTAGCGTCTGCATACAGTTCGTACTTACAGTGTTGGCGAAAGGGGGCAATCCAGTTAAGTGTCAGAGACTCATCTAAAAGATACTTTGTTTTCTTAAAAATTTTGATATTTATTTTGATTGTTCAGACTCTCAAGTTTAGTACCTCTTACGGCGATATATTTTAAAAAGAAAAGACTGAAAAGCAAACCAATGAATACGAAATTAATACTGAGTGTACAACGACAATAGATCTTGAAAGTCTTTGTTATTATTCTCTAATTGGACTTCTAGTTAAATATCAAGGACGCGCACTTTGTACCTGAACCTATTGTGACAATAGATCCAGTGCGTGATCAGTGCTTGTTATTCAAGGTACAATTAAAGATGACAAAGGAAGCTCTCTTGAAAACAAATAGAATTGAAAAGCCATTGTACATTCAGTAGCTCGTATGCAAATTCACACGTGGCTCGGCCAAAATAAGTCAAAGGAGACTAACCTGTTTCCTAGGGAAAATTTCAGAGGTTTGCTTTCCATTCCTGAACGTGTCATTTTCTTCTCTGAGCCATGTCACTAAGCCAATATGTCACTGGCAACAAGCTTGTAACGTAATGAATAATTGATCCCTCCAGTTCAACAGCGCACATTTCGAACAATGGCTCCACGTAACAAAGAAACTTTTCCCGAAGGTTGATTTTATCCTTTCCCCGGTCGTAGGCAGGAAATTGCCGTCACCAATCGTTAGAACCATTTAAAAACAACTTCCATGTCGAAATTTATATCCCAAAACCTTTTGCAAAACCGTGGAGACCCGCTCGTGTTTTCGAGACGTTGTGCTGTTGCTTGGGAGATGGAACTTTGAGCCTGCAACTGGCCTGCGGTTTTACAGAGATCTATATAAGGGCAAGCCAATTTCGGGTTCAGTGTTCTTGTTCTTCTTGTTGTTCCTCTTCTTTCGTTCTGTTGTTATTATTTCCGTTACTTTTAAGTTCACATTTGATCTGTATTTGATTTTACGTTATATTATATTATATTTGGTTTGAGTTGATTTATTTGATTTCATCACTGTCACGGCGCGAGCTGACTGATACCTAAGCTTCTACCGAGCAAGTTCCCCAAGCGCGTCGTCACATAAGTAAATGTCTGAAAATTTTGTGGCGGTAGTCGGCAAAGTAATAGCGAAGGTTTTATTTTCATGCTGCCCATTTTAGTTTTTAGCCTCTCCCTATGCCAGTAGTAACCGGGAGTTCCACCACGCCAGTTATAAATATAGTTACTGATTGTTACATTGCCAATACTGTCCAAAACGGTAACAAAGATTTATTTGATAATCAGGATGAAATCATCAATCATGGCAAGTGTTTTGCTGTATACTGAAACATGCTTCTAGCAATAAGGAACAGATTAAATAGAACACTAAAAGTGCTTTCTTGTTTTGTTTTGTTTTGTTCTGTTCTGTTCTGTTGCCTTCTTTACTTACTTCTTCAGCAGATAAAGAACTGCTTCCATCGCCCCTTTTAAAATATATTTTTGGTTGTTGAATGCTGTCAAAATTGTCACCACTGATTGTCAGCGTTTGTCCTCCACTGTAAAACAAACATTACTACATTACAAAAAAGTACAGAATGTTCAACAGGACAGAGACTGATACAAAGTTAAAAATAAACAAAAAAACAATTGCTAGGGAACAGATTGTCTAAACTCCACAACACTTTACTATTAGTATTAGTATAAGTATTATACTAGAAACACCTGAACAGGTATGCTTTGTTCAATGTTTACATCAAATGTAGTTACTGGGTGGTTTGAAGGTGGTCAGATATTAAAACTACATTCCTTTATCTTGAAACAAGTCCGGTCTTACTTACTGAAGTGAACTTCGACGAAACCTAAAATGACGGCCAAAGTCCCAAGTCAATGTTGTTATATGAGGGTAAACCAAATGGTGGGACAAAAAACCCATAAACTGGGATGGCGCTAACCCACTTCCGAAAAACCCGGCCCAGGGGCATTATTCTTTTTAGTGCTTTTATACTCGGGGCTTAATTACAGGGAGGGAACGCGTTAACGAGATTATGCTAGAAAGCAACGCTGCATATCACAATCTCACACAAGTGAACAATACACATTCATTAGCGGGTACAAGCTGTGAAATGGCTGAGTAAAGCGTAATTATGCCTCACTGCTTCGCATCTTTGATAAGATAAAGTCACAAGCACTGTTTTTAGGTTGACCAGTAAGGACATAGGTCTATTCTCTCTTATTATGAGCAGCTCTTTTGTATTTATTTGGTTGTGTTTTTTTAAGCTGATGGTTATTATTGTTGTTATTGTTTGATTAGCCAGTCAGAGGACGCTTCTAGCTGCTGGTCGACCCAGCTAAACTGGCCCAGCCCTTATGTAGTTATGAAGAGGTGAGTTGTAGTGCTATGAATGAATACACACCTGACAAAGGTCTTAGGTGGTGCGATAACAAAGACACTGGGGTCTGGGGTGAACACGAACTCTCCAGGGGGAGAGGGTGGTTTGTGACCATCAAACACAAGCACCACTTTCCCAGAATTCACTTCTCTCTTCGTAACCCTCTTGCTTGAAGGATTTGTGCGACACAACAGACTGGTCTGGGTAACACTGAAACATAAAATAATCACAACATTATGGTCGTATTCGGGTATAACTTTGAGTGTATAATCAGTACCAATATTCAAACTTTACAACTCCTTTCTCAAATTGACCAGGTTTTTTCACGCAAAAATAATTTGGGACGTAAAAATGTGCATCGCTGGAACGCAGAAGATCAATAGAACACACATGACGTGACCGTGTAAGAAAAATTTCAGATGACAGAAACTTTCATTGAATTGAGAAGAGGAAGTTATCCTTTTCTTTGATGCAAAAGAAAGATAAGAATTAGCTTCAAATGGTGTGTTTTGTGTTTTGGACATCGAGAGATTTAAAAGTTTTAGCACAAGTGTTTGAAATTGGGAAACACAAATTCGTGCTGAGTGTCGATTGCGTGAACATCAGGGACAACGTTTTTAATTTGATTATAGGTTGAACCCTTCAAAACGTGTTTGGCACCCCTAATTCAAACACAAAGCGTCCCCGAGACTTATTTTGAAAATTTCAGCTGAAAATCTTGATTAGTCAAATCTTGATTTGAAAACTATACTTTTAAAGCATTGCATTCTTGTAACTGGCCATCATACCTCAAAAATTAGACTTACACACTCCTGGTCGAACACTAAGGTCATCTAATGAGAAGAAACTAAAAGTACCACTAGAAAATGGCACTTTTCAAGACAGTGCTTCCAGAGTATTCAACATCTTACCTTCTGCTGCCAGGAACTCTGTAGCTTTTAGCATTTTTAAAGGGAAAGTAAGAACATTTTTAGACATTAAGGCTTTTCCCGAAACATAATGTTTAATCAACTTGATGAGATTTTTAGTTTTTTAGATTTTTTAGATTTTTAGACTTTTAGATTTTTATAGATTTTTAGATTTTTAGATTATTGCCGAGTAAAAGGTTTTGAAATACTAGCCCTATATTGTAACTTTTTAGCTTAGAGTGTAGAGATGAAGAGCGTGTCAGTTAAGTGTCAGTTATTGTTAATGTTATTGTTCAATGACCAATGGAATACTTCGTTCTCAGAATAGAGCCTTACTGTGAAAACATGGTGAAACCACAACATTAGAACGTATTGTTATTCTGTGAAGTACTTACTCTTTCCTGTCAAAACTGCAAGGAACACCTGCCAGATATGCTGCGATATATCGTCCAGTATCGAGATAATCCCCAGTGATGTTGATCAGACTGCCCCCTGACTCAGGACTCTTCTTAGGGAAAAAATCTCTGAGGATGGGGTTCTGCAAACAAAATAAACGTGTAGAATCAAACAAACTTCTTCTTTTCTTAAAATACAGAGGTATCTCATGTATTTTAAGTCTACCAGGCGTTGCGTAATAGGATGCAGAGCAATTGCTTGAAAGATGTGGTCCGGCAGCCTACCGGTGATAGTTATAGTTAAAATTGTTTGTCAGTTCCAGAATATGGTCCCAAAAACGAACATTGTGTAAACTCTGATACTGTTTACTAAAACTGGTTAAAAGCTGCAAATTTAAATAAGAAGATGTCTCTATGATAGTTCTGAAACTCCAACAGCCGAGTTGAAGGTATATTTTATCGATCGGCAGAACAGTGCAGCTTTAACAACAAAATGTTTGACGTTGAACTGCTCTATAAACAACCAACTACTTATACGATGCCAATAACGGAACTTTAGCCTCTAAACGTTCATGGGGAGGGTAAGGGGGGGTATCTGTATCTCCCCTACCTCCCCAAAGGTTTTCCAATCTACAACCTGAAACTTTCCAATAACGCCAATGAAACTTGCATTACATGTAGTCTAATAAAGGAGACATCTTTTGACGTCAATTGGATGATCTCATCACATTTAATTTATACAAAATAACTGTTCAAAGTTAAAATAACCGATAATTTATTTCAACAAAACTCGTTCAATTTTCTTTTTTTCCATTATTCATTTACTTTTTCCTCTTTGAGTACATAATTATATGCTTTCTAACAATTTAAAGAAAATGTTGCAATTTTGCCAAAAATAAAATTTTCCAAAAATCCAAGATGAACAGCCAAGGCTGTTGGTCAACACAGCGCACAGGTTGTTCAATAACTGCTGCCATAGCAATGACCGCTCAATTAAACTTTACTGTTCTCATGGAAAGTGATTAACAATCATTTTGAAAACCACGTTACCATTTTGACAATCAAGGGTGGGGACAAGGGGTCCACCACAGCACCTCCACCACCCGCCCAAAAAACGTTCGCGTTTCTAGAAAAAATACACTTGGCAAGTCGTTTCCGTGTCTAAACTTCCTGGACATCTAAAAGCTGACTGGAAAGCCACGCATGTAGTTCAAAAAGCGTTTATATTTTACACTAAGTAATAAAATCATTACCTGGAAAACAAAATCCTGTTCAGACCGACCGAGAAGGTTGTCTACTGTCACATAGATGGGGCCCGGTGTACGCTTTGTCTGACGAGTGTCTGTTGTGTTGCAGAAGATCCTTAAAAGAAAAAGAAGCAATTTTTTCACTGGCAGGGTGTCAGGAACCAAGTTAGACTGACAATTCTAATAAATAACAAGAAGCTACTCGTAGCTTACACTCGGGCCGATTGATCAAGTCTTTGTTAGAATCTGAGCATAGTACAGTGGGGTCTGACATGAAACCAATGAAACTAACAGTGATGTTATATAATAAAGCAGTATTTGGACATCATCCTTCGACTGCCATTGAGATCGATGACTCAAGACTCTGCCATTGGGCCCTGACTGACATTAGGAGTGTCAGTATATATGCGTGGTATAATATCCACACCTGCATCCCCATGGAAGGAAAAATATTAGGATCCCCTTCCCCCAGGAATTTGAATTTGAGGTATTTTGTGAGACTCCCTTCCATCAGAAATTTCCATTTTGAGGTACTTGGTCTGGGGGATACCCCACAGCAGTTGCTTGAGAATTGGGGACGAGGCTATAATTTAAACTTTAAGGGACTAATGAGAACTACATGAAAATTCATATATCTTTTCATTCACGAGTTGGCCTACAGGGTCCTTTGATTCTGTTTATGAAAGAAATTACAAAAGGTTACATTTTGTTTCACGATTTAATAGTTTTGACTTCACAAACTTTTGTCATCCTTCGAAGGAATTTCTTTACTGGATGCTTAGCTCAT
>JAOBRG010379840.1:0-11239 GCA_027574985.1 Umimayanthus nakama
CAAAACCAAAGGTGCGAGCTTCTGGGGTGGGGGGAAGGGGGAGGGGGAAGGGGATAGCTTCCCGGAAAGTTTTGCGGAATAACTAGGTCTCTGGAATATTATTTCTTGTACTCTGAAAGATGATTTTAATAGTTTAATGACTCTGAACTTACAGAAAGTCCATCTTTTGTTGGAACCGTAGGACACTCAATAGGGGCTGCAGGTCTAGGGGGGGGGGGCATGAACGTAACGGGGATGATCGTCGAATTTTTTCAGTGGTACTGAACCCTAAATACTAGGTACACAGTGTGCTTGTAGCTCGACAACAGCAATAACAACAACAGGTCATATATCCTCCTAAAAGATACCGTATCATAGTCAAATGCTGTGCCGAAAAATAGCAGCATAGGGAAGTGTCACATACTTTAAGTTTCATTCTGAGGTCATTCTGGCATATGGCATCCAGCCCTACAAGATACCTTTAGAGTTCAAACGCTCATTCTTATCATTATGTTATTATTACTATTATCATCATCATTATTATCATTATTATGATTTTATTGTTATTAGAAGCGGTATCATAACTTGCAGTTTAACCCCTACAGGCTAAACGTTTCTCACACAAACTTGTCAAGAGGCTAGTTGCGACAATCCTGTGCTGGCAACAAAAGGGATGTTTAGGGTTAGTCATTGCTAGCGTGCGTCTGTCGAGTTACGGATCAGGTCTGGAGAGCATGGAAGAAGCATCTGGCCGGCACGGTGCGAAGCCGAACTTCTCGAGTTCTCCTGCAACTTGCTATTTTTAAAAACGCACACCCAGCTTGTTCCGGCCGACCGAGTAAAAGTTTTCACTATTGGAGACTGGGGACGAAAATATCAACACAAGACCGAGGCTTGCTCCGCTTCCCTGAATCAAAATGGCGGTCGTAGCGACCAAGTATTTTCGAAATCCGCTCAGTTAGACATGTAAACACAACTTGTTTTCACATTTTATAACTCGCAACGTTTGAGATTAACATATAAGATATCTTGAAGCTCAAAAACTCATACAAAAAACCTTCACCAATATGGTAAGATCTATTTTTGTCGTCAATGACGGTAAACGAAAACACGGACGCCTTTTGCCTAGCTACCAGAATTCCAGAAACTAATTTGTCTTGGTTTGTCTTCTATGTAACAGATGCTCTCAAGGACAAAGCCGGCCGTTGGGCCAGGTTCTCAGACTTCCACATCTGCAAAGGATGCTAAGAAAAAGAGGAAAATGCCCAAGCTGGAAGACTTTTTGCAAAGTCGAGATTATACCGGAGCCACTTCACTTTTGGAGGTAAATTTGTAAAATTTGCTGTTGAAAACTATCATTTTTGAACTAAAATTATATTAACTCGGATAAATAAAGAGGAGCTATTAAAAAATATAAAAGCGATTAAAAAAGCAAATATAAATCTACCCATTTATGTTTCCAGTCCAGCTATGCTTGAAGGCAATTCGATTGATCACAGATTAGAATCTGATATATATCAGATATAGATTGTAGTGATGTTACAGTCGTCCACCTCCAATCCAACGAACTCAAAAATGTGGGAACTGTTTGATGGCTTGGTGTACTCTGCACAAATTGAAGAGTGGCAAGCTTGTGGAATCTCTGTCATGGGGTACCCGTACTTGGGTTCTCTGATATACAAGGGACAGGGACCAGCAAATTTAAGCTATAACTTATACTGAGTATAACTAGCAATTTTTTGTAATCAAACAAAATGTGGGACAGACATAATCCCCCCAAACTATGGTGAAATTTTCCTCCCCCCCCCCATTCCTTCATTTCTCACTCTATATATTAAGTACCAGTAAAATTTATAATTTTTTTAAATAAAATCTTTCAAGTACCTGGTTGCCTGGAGACACATATTCTATATCTTCTTAAAGTGTTGTAAAGTAAACTTCACTTCTTCATCAATTCACCAACTTTGTGTCAGAGCAGCAATTTTCAATACACAAAGATAAAATCATCCTCATGCAGCCACATATTTTCCTCCATATACATGTGTTTACAACATACGAGGAAAAACCAAGGCAAGCAATTTAATGGAGAGCATTTCTTGTAAGACCTAGTTTTCTGTAGAGTATAAACTGCATCTATTATATGCCTCATGGTCAACAGTTCAATCGAAATTCTGGTAAATCAAGTGAAGAAACAAGCATGTGGATTGCCTATGCAGCATTTCATCTGGGCGACTACAAGAAAGCAATGGAGGTAAGGTTTACGGATTTAAAATGTAGTGTATATGATGGATGAATTGCATACATCAGGGCCTCGTTTTTGTAAAATCTAGGAGTGCTTTAAATTACACTCCTGGGGTCATTTTTGAGCTGAGGTTGTCAATTTATGTTAGAGCAGGTTAGAGTACTGCTCCAACTGCTTTTGTTCAAGACTGTACAGTTGATTTCGCACAGTGAAAAACAGTTATCTGCTTGAGTTCTTGTCTAAATCTAAACTTATAACTATTACTATTTTGTTGACAGGAGTACCTTGCACTGACAAGTAATGAAGCATGTCATCCAGATGTGTGGGTGAACCTTGCTTGCTGCTATTTTTTCCTTGGCATGTATGAAGATGCTATTAATAACGGTGAAAAAGGTTAGTACTGGTGTATGCACAGGGCTGTGTTGGAATGCTATACATATAAATACATGGAACAATGTATACTAAGTGACTAGCTAGCTACTGGTGCATGTAATATTGTATAGGTTTGAGGTTGGTTGATTGTTTGGGCTGATGTGGTCCTGAAAAGGACTGTTGTTACTATACATGTAGTTGAGACTGACATTTGACAGCCTGTATGGAAGTGTCAATGACTCTGAAGGTCTATGGCTTCAAAACATATTGTCAAAATGCCACTCTCAACCAGCAACAACTCTTTTCTGGTAGATCAACCCAGATGATCAACAAAACACAAACATTAATTACTCAGCCCAATTTTTCTTAATGTGTCTTTAGAAAGCACCTAGGTTTTATAACTAAATCTTTACAACCAGCCTTAAACAGACCTTAGAAATACAAACTTAGAGCTCTGGAATACTGCTATACAGAGTCCTTGCACTTGGCAAATAAGAGGTTATAATTTTGAAAAAAAAAGCAGGGGGAGTGGCTGAAGCCCCCCCCCTTTCCCTCCCCCTCTGCAGGCCCTGTAGTATGATTGTATATTTACTGAGTCAGACATGTAACTTTTTCACTCAGCTTGCACACTTATAAATATCATCATGCAAACAAGGTGTGTCAAAGTTTAAAGACTTTAAAGACGAAAAGAAATTTTATCATAATAGTTGTTCTCTGTTATTCTCTTTTTCCACAATAAATTATTTGAGACTTTGTGAATCATACCAGTCCTGTTCATTTACAACAATCCCAAAAAAGAAATCAGTGCGCTAAGAAAAGTCAATGCACACACCATTTATAAACCAGAACATTTTTTGAGTGGCCTTATTGAGATTCCAAAAATGACAGACTTTACTGTGGATGCCACTGACATAAATAGCGGAGGGGTTGGCGCAGTGGTAAAGATCTCTGCCTCCCAACCCTGAGGTCCCCGGTTCGATTCCCAGCCTGGTGAAGGATTGAATATTTGGGTGACCTCCTTTCCCACTAAAGTTCATTCAGCTTTCCATCCTTCCGGGGTCGGTAAGATGAGTACCAGCACACATGGACCGCTTTGTAAATTTGCTTCTGTGGTCTGCTGGGGGTAAACTGATCATTGTAAAGTGCCTTTGAGCATCTTCATATGGAAAAGGTGTTATATAAATGCACCACATTTATTCACTCAAAGAAATTATTAATAAAAAAAACAGGGTCTTTCTCAATCAAACTGTTTTGCTTTTGTCAAAAGCAACTACTAGTACTTTGATTTGGTAATATGTTAGATACTAAATTTATTTGAAATGATGCCGTTTTCAGGTCCCAAGAGCAGACTTCAGAACAGGCTACTATTCCACTTGTCCCACAAGGTAGTATTCAAGTTTATATTATTTTCATGATCATAAATATGTCCTGCTGGCCAACAACAGTGGAGCCAAAATACAGAGAATATCAGAAACTTTGAGATGGACCCAGAAACTAAAGCTTTTACTAGGGAATCTGTAGATTTATAAACCATAGGGATACAGGCAAAACGACTCAGCACTTACATGTAGGGAAGTTTATGAATCTCTTCTGAAACATTCACTTTGACTTTGTAACTTGTTTAAAGGATTATATTTTTTTGTTATATTTGCAAGTTTAATGATGAAAAGAAGTTGATGGGCTATCACCAGAATCTTCAGGATATAATTGAGGACCAGGTTAGTGGCATATAATATAGAGTTTAGTAATAGTTGTATAAAACAATTTCAGGTGTATTTAAAACTGATTGCCTCAAGTTATAACAGTCCCATTGTATGGAATACTTACATTTAATTTAGGATGAAATGTAGTGGGGAAGCAACACTAAGTTCATAAAAGGACCATCTGGAGCAAGTTTTCAGCAGTATGGATTCAAGACATTTTAGGACTTGCAAGGCAAGAAGAATATTTCCTTTGTCCTGTCCTAAAACGCCTCAACTCCAGTCCACATGTGCTGCTGAAAAGTCACTCCAGGTTTTATGAATTCGATGTATGGAAGTGCTGCATTTTCAAATAAAAATATACACCCAATCATGTACACAATATAGTTTTCACTAATCAGACTTGTTCATGGTTCTAACTCGATCTAAATCATAATTGCTTAGGTGGGCTAAATAGTGGTTTAAGAAAAACTAAGTGTTATTATAATATATTAACTTGCTTGCAGTTGAGCCTGGCTTCCATTCACTATCTGCGAAGTCACTACCAGGAAGCTATTGATATTTACAAGAGAATACTTTTGGATAACAGGTTTGTTGTATATAAGACAAAAAGTAGGGTGTGTAATTTTCTAAACAACAAGAACTTCCTGACAGGGTAACATTAAAGTATTGGGATTTTTGGAGTTGACTGTCCTGCAGGGTTTAAGTTGCTTAGATCATTTCAAGGTCAGGGCATTTTGAGAGAAATCTCTATCAGACATAACATAGTACATTGTTACAGCTTCATGTGATCATTTTGAGCCAACAAGACCCTTACAAGAATAACCTTAAGTTTATAACCACTGACATCCTTGGTGAAGTTATAAACACAATAACAAGTGTGTTTTCAAAAGTGTTTCATCTGATCTGATCTGTTTTGAACCTTGCAGAAGGTTGCAGTTGCAATCGAAAATTCAGTTTTATAAAACAGCTTTAAAGAACAATTGAATCAGATCAGATACATCGTTTTTAAAAGACACATTTATTATCATGACAACTGATCACCTCTCAAATATTTACAAGTTATAAACACATGATGTCTAGACAAATTGATCAAGAGAGAGCTTGAGGATCGTTTAATAATTAAGTGGCCTTGTGCTGTTTATATGTATTGATAATACAGACCTTCCATAGCACCTGACAAAAAGGAGTGGACCTTTGGTCCTCTTGAAACAAATTTAAAGCAAAAGCGTAACAACCTGAACCATTGAAAATTTTTACTTTTTATGGTTAATGTAAGTTGCATAGCTAGCAAGTAAAGACAGCACATGCTAATTTATTATCTCCTATATAGCTATTACTCTTCATTCGCCTGCAGGATGATTTTGTTGTGTTGGTTTATAAAAAGTTTAGATACAGAATATAAATGCATACAATAATGTAATGATGCTTAACAGCTCCTGACAGCCTTTATCTCAATCTGTTATACTTGTAGGGATTATCTGGCACTCAATGTTTATGTAGCTCTTTGTTACTACAAACTTGATTACTATGATGTGTCACAGGTTAGTGTTTTTGATTTAACATTTAATTTCTATAGTTACTTGATCTCTACTGCCTCTGTGAAGATTTTAAAAGGTATTTGAAACTGTCTAGCTTGTTGCCTTGAACTTACTATGTGAGAGACCTGAGCTGGCACAATTTGACAGACATTAAAAATTTGTTTGCTTGTGGTTGTCAGTCTTTTCTGACTAGATGAATGATATGTTTTATAGGGGTTCTGTCGGTATTTCAGTCAAGGAAAATCAGCAGCTTTAAAATGGTTTGGTTAAACCTTATAATAAATCATCAAAATTTTTTATTACTATAATCATTATTTTTATTATTAAATATTATTATATTGTAAATATCATTTTTTTATAATAATAATAATTGTTAGTTTACTTTTGACCAGGAAAGAAAGGCTTCCTAAATGCCAACTGAAGAAACTCCAGCTATAATCTCTGCTGACCACTAAAACACTTGATATTAGCTGTGGTTTAATAGTTTGTCTTTTCAAAAGGGTCACACCCTTCACAGATACTTTTATTGAAAGTCTCCAATTAAGTTATTGTACCAGAAAACCTGTTGGCTGAGTACATGTACCATTAGCCTAAAGTACAATTTATTGCTGTGAAAAAAAACCCCAAATTTCTTAGTATTTTATAATGTTGCCAAAAACTGTCACTTAGGCCATTTTTGCATCGAGCTCTTCATAAAATTACATTAAATTATCACTTACTAATTGAAATTCAGGATGGGCTGACTTAATTGTAAAGATCTCTTCAGAAGACAGTTCTGATTTCTGGTTGATTTCAAAAGCAGTTCATAAACTACCTAGTACATATAGTTTATAAACTCCTTTTGAAATCAATGTATACTTCAATGCCACCTGCAGTTAAGTATGTAGCATTGCTTTTTCATCTGATCCATGTAAACAGGTCCACTCTACCTCAAGATCTGATTTTTCTTTTGGTTAAGTTTTAGATCAGGTTTGAATTTAGTTCAGTATGCGGCCCTCATACAATCAAATTAGTGGCAGATTCAGGATTTTTATAAAAAGGGGGTAACTTCAGTGAAAGGGGGGTGACTATTCATTGTCTGATCACCAAAATATGTGAACTGGGAGCTTAGTTGCTTCTTGTATTTGTCTTATAATTATGTTAGCCCAAAATGCGGGAGTGACTAGCCACCCATTCCACTTAATTCCCCTGAATCCGCCCCTGCAATTGTATAAAGTACTGAGAGTTCTGTAGTAATGACATTTAAATAAAACTTGAATTAAAGTGCATGGATAATGACATATTCAATCTGCATGTTGAATTGCAGGAAGTTCTGGCTGTCTATCTTCAGCATTACCCAGACAGGTATGTACAGTGTATTAACCTACATGTAACAGGAAGGGATGTCGCACTGTCTTCTTCCAACAAAATTGACTTGCATTTCTTATATTGTTCCATTCTACATTGTTGAATTTTTCGTTTTCAAAATAATGCATTTTCCTCCAAACTGACCTGAAATCAAGTATTGTCAGATTATCTTGCCAAAATTCCAAGAGATGTAGTCCTGTGTACAATAAAGTAATTGATAGGTTATGTATCTTAGTCAATACTTGTATAGCCTAGCTGTCTAAATATATTTTTAAAATTGGTTTTTACCATTTTACTCCAAAGTCTTGTCAGTAGGTACATGTACCTGACTGTACAATGTATTTATAATGAAATCAATTAATTCCTTTTTCGATCATTTTCCTGAGAGTAAAACTCGCGGACCTGGAAAAAAAATTACACAGAAGTTCCAAAACTTACATGTAGCTACAACTTATACTGTCTCTGAGAAATAAACAATCAGGATTCAGGACTGGGTTGTGGGACCTTGGGATAGCAAGGGATTTGGTTGGGGTTTAGTTGGTTCAGCACGCACATGTTAGCAAATGATTGACAGTCTGCGCTGGTAGAAATCACAATATGTCAGTTGTCAAATATAATTTTTATGCACAAACATGATGCAAGATAAGGAATCTGTAGACTATACACTAATGATTCGTTGGTCATATATATGACATTTAAAAACATATTTGACTTGTCCGGCTGCAGCGCAGGCTAATATTACACAGTATATAGCATAGCAATCACTGAAACCACAATTTGTAGTCTTACATGAAGTAGTTGTGGTGCCAGACAACAGGTAATCATCTGATCTGACTTGTAATGGTTTCTAATCTTGACCCCTGGATACAATCCTGAAATTATCCTTGAAACCCGAAACTCAACCCTGATTGTAAGTTTCTATGAGAAGGTACCCATGTACACCCTAAGCTAAAATGAGATCGAGCTGTCAAGATTTCTAAAATTGTTCAGCTTTGCTGCTTACCCTTAAGTTTAAATTAAGGCATTTTGAGAGATGTTTTCAAGAACTGTAACATGGCTTTTATCTTCCTTACAGATAATATACATGTATTATTTTTATACTGTAAAAAGTATCAAAATGATACTGCCATTGAACAAACTAGACAACAAGAAATATG
This sequence comes from Umimayanthus nakama, assembly GCA_027574985.1. Lineage (NCBI taxonomy): Eukaryota > Metazoa > Cnidaria > Anthozoa > Zoantharia > Parazoanthidae > Umimayanthus > Umimayanthus nakama. Next base: position 8,339 of record JAOBRG010379840.1, read on the forward strand.
ATAACCTAATTTAAGCATACCAAAAAATTTGATGTTATTAATTTTGTTCTGGTGTCATGTTTGTATATTTTATTAGTAATTATTATGGTTTGTGAATTCAAAAATACTCCTGGTGAAACAGTCTTGTGGATTTTAATTCATTTCAGTGCTATTGCTGTGAATCTGAAAGCTTGCAATCACTTCAGACTGTACAATGGAAAGGCTGCAGAAGTAAGTTTTGAACAACCAGGACTAAGTTCTAAAACCTTGATTAGTACTAATTTGGGAATATTTGAAGTTAACCCCTGATTGCTTTTTCTTCGCATGCTGGCGACATTGATAGATCAAGTTCAAAACCAACTTCTGTACTCATGTAGTTTATCCAACTGGTTGAGTAATAAACATCAGGAAGGTGTTTTTCAAGCCTCCAAGTAGCGGAATCCAGAACATTATTGAAGTTTAATCTAAGTTTTAACCTATTAAATCCTGGGTTAATACTGATTTGCTTCTGTGGAACCCTGCCTTGCATTTTGTAGGATTGGTTAGTTTCATGTTAGAGCCATCTTCCTGTCCTCAGTCCAGACCCTTTCTGTTAGACTGCTATTAGATATGACAGGATAGGAAAGGATAGGGTAGGGTGAGATAGAATGGGATAGGATGGAATAGGATAGAACAGAATAGGATAGGATGGAATAGGATAGGATAGAATAGGTTAAGATAGGATAGGATGGGAGAGTTTAGGATAGGTTAGGGTAAGATAGGATAGGAAAGGATAGGATAGGATAGGACAAGTTAGAATAGGATAGGATAGGGTAGGATAAGATAGGATAGGATAGGATTGAACAAGATAGAATACAATAGGGTAGGATAGGCTGGGATAGGATAAGATAGGATAGGGTAGGATAGGATAAGATAGGATACGATAGGATGGGACAAGATAGAATACGATAGGGTAGGATAGGATGGGATAGGATAAGATAGGATAGGATAGGATAGGATAGGACAAGTTAGAATGGGATAGGATAGGGTAGGATAAGATAGGATAGGATAGGATTGGACAAGATAGAATAGGATAGGGTAGGATAAGATGGGATGGGATAAGATAGGATAGGGTAGGATAGGATAAGATAGGATACGATAGGATGGGACAAGATAGAATAGGATAGGGTAGGATAGGGTAGGTTAGGATGGGATAGGATGGGACAAGATAGAATGGGATAGGGTAGGGTAGGATAAGATAGGATAGGATAGGATTGGACAAGAGAGAATAGGGTAGGATAGGATGGGAAGGATAAGATAGGATAGGATAGGATTGGACAAGATAGAATACGATAGGGTAGGACAGGATGGGATAGGATAAGATAGGATAGGGTAGGATAGGATAAGATAGGATAGGATGGGATAGGATAGGATGGGATAGGATAGAATGGGATAGGATAGGGTAGGATAAGATAGGATAGGATAGGATTGGACAAGATAGAATACGATAGGGTAGGACAGGATGGGATAGGATAAGATAGGATAGGGTAGGATAGGATAGGATGGGATGGGATAGGATAGGATGGGATAGGATAGGATGGGATAGGATAGGGTAGGATAAGATAGGATACGATAGGATTGGACAAGATAGAATACGATAGGGTAGGATAGGATGGGATAGGATAAGATAGGATAGGGTAGGATAGGATAAGATAGGATATGATAGGATGGGACAAGATAGAATAGGGTAGGATAGGGTAGGTTAGGATGGGATGGGATAGGATAGGATAGGATAGGATGGGATAGGATATGAAATATGATTTACATTAGTGCATATTGTTTTGCTATTTCAGGCAGAACTCAAAGCCTTGCAAGAAACTGCCAGTCCTTCCTTCAGTTTTGCAAGTGACTTAATCAAACACAACCTGGTGAGTGACTCAGTGCCTCAGAACAGGCTTCAGGATGATTATCTCTTGTATAACCAGCAAAAATGGTGTAAACAACAGAAACAAAGTAACTAATAAGAACATTCCTGTTTCACACTTTTAATTAATTGTGCCTCACTCAGTATATGAGAACTTTGCCCTATAGCTACTTGCCAATCATATGAATGGGTATTTGCATTTCTAACTACCATTCCTATTCCTCACGTTCCTATCAGAGTTACATGATTGTATACATATCTCGCACAGGAGTTGATCAGCTTTTTAGCTAATTAACATCATCTGATGAACCATTAAGGTCTTAGCTGTCTCTGAGTTTACTGATTTATACGCCTTATAGGCGAGTTTCATGTGACGTAATGTTTATCAACAAACCTATTCAATTCTGAACACCTTTGAGGCCTCACACAAAGAAATCTTTGTCTCAATAGCCAATAGCAAACTACCAGAATCATTGATAACAAAAACTGAAACTCGCCTATTTGTCAACCAAACCAATTATTATTTTGCTATTCATGTCCGATTTGTGCTTATTTACAATAGTACATACTTAATTAACAACTGGAATATACTTTTTGTTCCAAGAAACCTGCGGGAATATATAAAATCTACAAAAAGGCGTATCTCTAATTACCAGCCAGTGATACATGCATATGTAGTAGATCTGTACAAGTACAGCCGTACATGTATCTGCAAATTAATTGTTGCACAACTTGTGATGGCTTAGACCAAGCACAAGGCACCCAGTATCAGTATTTGTGAGGGTACCATCTGGCCTGAGCGCTGTTTCCTCTCCATTCTTGGGGAGTTTGTCAAAACAATGCCTTGGGAAGTACAAGCGGGTAACCCAAGAAATGAGCTTGTTCTGACCAGAGATAAAATCCTACATTACTGGACAAAGAGCTGTATTACATGAGTGTGCTTTAGCCTGCATAACAGGCGGTCATAGTCGTACTTTCAGCGCTCAATTTTTTTACTTCGGCGTTGAACACAGCCAAGT
>JAOBRG010379862.1:0-11239 GCA_027574985.1 Umimayanthus nakama
TGACCATGAGGGACCTGAAGGGGATATATATTTTTTTCATATTTTTATGTGTGGACTAGTCAGCCTCCCCTCCCCCCCTGGATTCATATTTGCTGTTTTGCCTGAGTCACACGCAGTCATCGACTGCCTATTTTTCTGTGTGCCCTGTTGTTTCTTGTGATCCTGTACATTGTCTTAACGAAGACTTGAGGTAAGAAACCCAAATCGTTTTCACTGAAATTTTTTGTGTGCCCTGTGGTTTTCATCCAGCGGCCTGTTGTTTTTTGTGATCCTGGACCTTCTGCCACTTCTTTGAAACCTTAGTAAATTACAAATTTCAGCAAGATCTGAACAATCATGTACAAGCCTTCTTTGTCCCTCTTCCTTTTGAAATTCCACAGTTTTTTTGGTGTCATACTCAGCAATTATGTTGTGCACAGTACCTTATAGCTCTGACAAGGTCATGGAAAGCTGAATCAACATTGGTTCGTTGTTTGGCACTGGTCTCTAGGTATTGAATCTGGAAAAGAACATTGCATATATTAAACACAATCAACTTAAGAGATGTAATCTGGTTGACAATCAACTATAGCCAGCTTAACCCTTTCATCACAATTTAATGCAGATACACCAATTGGCTTTCTAGGGAAAGTAAAAATAAAGTAGTGTCTGCACAGTTCTATACATTCATGCTGTTGTGATGCAAGTTAATGGCATTGTTATGCAAGATCCCACCCCCCTGACAATAATTTCCACTTCCTTTCTGGAGAGAACCCTGTAAACGATGTTGTCATCATGCAGGCTCAGTTAAAACTGCACTGCACTTTAATGCGAAAACACAGAACTCACCTGTAGGTAAGTTATTTTCAGGTGTTTTAGGGATAAACCATTTTGCTATTGATAATTTCTACTTCAATACTGTCAACTGTACTGGAGGTTCAAAAAATAGTATTAAAACTCACTGACTTTTCAAACAAAGTATACACTTGAACTAAGGTAGCACAAATTATAGCTTAAAAACTGTTGTCATTTTAGCTAACGGTTTTGCTCTCATCTTTTATGACACCCCTCCCCCTAATAAAACTTTGCTCGATACCCTCCACTTAAAATTTCTTTATTAAGGTTTTGGAAATTATAAAATTTAGGATAAACAACTTTTTAAAAAAATATCAACACTTGAACCATGGTACATCTGTAGGAAACTTGTTTAAAAATTGTGTCCTTTAAGCTTAGGATTGTACTCTTACTCTCCCCTCCCTGTAATGTATTTTGCTAGGAACCGGCCTGTAACAAGTCTACATTTTATTATAATACTGAAGCTCCATCAAACCACTATGAAGAGATTTTCACCTTAAGTTGCCGTGCAAGTTCCTGGCCCTCTGAGGTTGAAACCTAGAAAATAAATTAACCCTGTTAGTTTTGTGGCATGGAAAATAAACTGACAGGCAAAGTTAACAATGACATGATTATTCTTATTAAAGAAAGTCACATATGTACAATAATATGGCTGATCTGTAAACAACATAAATTAAAAGCATCTCGTGGTAACTTGTTTTAGCTGAAGAAGTTATTAATTAAAAAGTTTTGTTTCTACTTAAGATCTGCAATGAATACTAAGTATCTGTTCTGTGTAGACTGCATATTATGTATACAGCCATTTCAAAAAAGGTTGTCATAGTCAATAGTCGATACTGGAACCCAAAGGAGCTATGGGTACAGTCTTAACGAGCGATAATGCACCAGCGAAGGTTGTTTCTGCATTGCTTGCCATTATATGATGAGCCTGCATTTTGTATTTTGAAAATTCGATGCTAACAGTAACATAATTATTTGTGCTGCTTGAACCCCACAGTCCTTTTCGGTTCCAGTATCGACTATTGACTATGACAACCTTTTTTGAAATAGCTGTATAAAGCAACACCCAACCATCTCCAAACACCTGATCTCTGATGTGGTCTGTGCACAGTATAAAACCCTTGGAAACATTTCCAAGGAAATTTTAAAAATATCTACAGGTTCTATACCATGTAAGTACCGGTAATACAAACCTAACCATCTTGAAACAGTAAGTTCTGTCAGTGAAATCTTAGAACATTCTATAGACTATATGCAATACAAAACCTAGTTATAGCAGAGTAGCCTTACTAGAACAAATTCCAAACTTAAGCCAACATTTGAAGGGTTTCTGGTACTTATATCTATGTTTATTGTTCAGCAACAGGAAATGGAAGAATTAATACTCATCTGAAAAAAATTGGTATATTGCTTTGATTGGAAATCAAACCAATTTTGTCTCCCTGTACTATAGTCAGGAAAACTAGTGCTAACCAGGAAACACCACGCTGTCAATTTAGCAGTTTCTTGGTTGATTAATTGAGTTGGTTAGTGCGTGAGGATTTCTAGGTCCAATTCCATTCATACACATGAACCAGGTACTAAGTACTTATTTACAGTTGGAACTAGTCAGATACATTAGCTTTGCAAGGAGCAAAGACAACACAGTTTAAACATTACCGTTCTTTCATATTCCAAGTCTGATTTGTTCCCCACTAAAATCATAGGAAATTCAGTCCTAAAAAATAATTGTGACAGAAGTATTTATTTAGTAATAATAAAAAAAGCAACAAAACTGATCTAATATTCCTATATTAAGTATTTTGACTTGCATATACATTACAACTGTTGATTTACAAAATCCTAGATAAAACCTTATAAAAAGCTAAAATTCTACTATTAAACACAAAGTTAAAGAACTGACCATTATATTGCTCTGAGTTACACTGCACTGCGTTTGCATTTACGAGGCTGTAGGTACTACTTTGTTTTGTATTTTTTTGGTTTTCCTTTTTTATTTACTTGCAAGGTTCTCCCCAGAAGGGTGTGGAAATTTGTGTCAGAGGGGTAGGAATTTGCATAACAATGCCACTAATTTGCATTACAATGAGTTAAATGTGCATAACATTAAAAATCTCATAAAATAGCAGGGCGTTTGACCACTCTAAAACACAGGAGGCCAATACTATGAGTGAGTGTTGTTGGTGTATGGCATCGAGCAATTTATAAGACTTTATATGGGCATTTCGAATTTCACCGTTTTTGCTGTAAATAATGAAATAAAGGAACTGTAACTTGCCTGAAGTGTTGATTGTCTGTTTCTTGTTCTGTGGTGGCGATTTCAAGCCATTTCGACGATTTTAAGTCCCTCAGTTTTCCCCCTCCATAATGAAAGAAAAGGACGGAGACAAATCCACTCAAATCGACCCGGATCGAGTTGACCCAAACTCAATCGTTCCAAAATTTTTGCTGCTAAATCACCTTCCTTCGCTTTTAAACTCCACACAATCAAAGGCAGATAGATTTCCAAACGTTTTAAATGCTGAAAGTCTGCAGAACTTCCGTTGTCGAGGCTATGAGCCAGGAAGAAAATTGAAGATGCTGCCATTAAAAAGCGGTTTGAGTTCATGCCCGGGAAATGACGTCCTATATTTTTAATTAAAAAACTGTTACCGCTCGAATGGCCTGGACACCAGTCAAAAATTAACCCGTGGGGAGACCCGACCGACCAATTATTGAATGAAAGGGGCTGAGTGAGTCCATGTGAGCATTTGGAAATCTATTTGCCTTTGATTGTGTGGAGTTTAAAAAGCGAGGGGAGGTAATTTAGCAGCAAAAAATTTGGAACGATTGAGTGTGAGTCAACTCGATTGCAGTCGATTTGAGTGGATTTGTCTCCATCCTTTCTTTCTTTATGGACGGGGAAAACTGAGGGACTTAAAGTCGTCGAAATGGCTTGAAATCGCCACCACAGAACAAGAAACAGACAATCAACACTTCAGGCAAGTTACAGTTCCTTTATTTCATTTCATTATTTACAGCAAAAACGGTGAAACTCGAAATTCCCATATAAAGTCTTATAGATCGCTCAATGCCATACACCAACAACACTCACTCATAGTATTGGCCTTCTGTGTTTAAAACGCATTGGGGAGAACCCTGACTTGTTTGTCTCTACAGGCATAAAGATTTAGCACTCACTGTATTCCTATCTTACTTAAATTAATGGCTATCTTACTCCTGATTTCAGTTGTACATGTACATATTAAAGAAAAAGGTTGACTGTATTGTAGTACAAACGAGTATGTTGATGTGCTAATTTGAGTGCCCCTTTGCTGTGGGAAAATGGCAAGACCCCCTAAAATGGTTTTGCTTAATAACAACAGGAAGACAACAAAACTCAAAGCTGGCACAGCCCTGGTAAACTTTGGTGAATAATTCACCATGATGGCAAGTGCACATTTGGACATATATCAAAACACCTGCAACATGAGCAATTATATATGAAGGACTAGTTAAAATGACACAGGATATATAATGTACATCAGGGCATTGAGACTAAATAAATATAACCATAATCTCCAGCTTACCTATCTTTTACTCTTAAGATTTGGTTGTAGAACTTGTTTACTTCATCAAAACTGCAATGGCAAAATATGAACCGCATGAGCTTGTAAAAATTCAATGATCTACATTGTTCACTTGTAAATAACCCTTTAGCTCCTCAGTTTATCATTATGTGCCAAACAAATTCTCCTTACATTAATTATCAGACAGTGTTTTTCTGGAAAGTACAATATTCAGTAAATTGTACCAGCTTTCCCAATTGGCTGTACTGCATTAAATTCCCAGTTATATGTCTGGAAATATTTTTAAACGATTCTAGGGTGCATTCGATTGACCCTATTCTGTCTATTCTAGAATAGGAATAAAATGTCAAAATTCTCTCCTATATTCGCAGTATAATCATTTATCTAGTTAAAGATAATGACTTGTCTGAGAGGTATGACTCAGTTGTGTTTTTCTTTTACATTTGCGGGAATTATGGCCAATAAGATTGAACAAAGTCTTTTATTCTGTTTGTTCCTATTCCGGAATAGAGTCAATCGAACGCGCCCTAAGGAGAAACAAAGCTTGATAACGGACGTATATAATGAACATTAGAAGAAAACATTCCTGTGTCAAACAACAGCTTTGAATAATTTGAACTAAAAAGATTGGATAAAGTACAAGTTTTTCATTGAGGTTGTACATTTCACGGTGACTGAGCTTGTTATGGTATGCACCATAACCAATGAATAACATCACCCATTGGGCAACACAAACTAAAGATTTGAACAGTTTGTTTAGGTAAATAACTGAAAGCAGTTTGTGGCAACCCCAAGCTCTGTGAATATAAAATACTGGGGTGCTAGCCAATTTTAGCAGCATTCTATTTGGCACCCTTGATACATCTTTAATTACGGTAGTATTAACCACAGGTTGATAGAACTTTTCACACACTTGGATTAGTTCATCTAGTATGGTACATCCTTGGGTATTCACCCCCAGACAAAGTTTCTAAAATAGGGGATCATTTTGCCACTGTCACTGAGAAGAGGAAATTCATCAAATCAAAGAAAAAGCTACTTCTGCAAACACAAATTCCACCTGTTTGATTAATACTAAAACAGCTATCCCCCTCAGTGTCGGTGCCTAGTGAAAGATATTCACCTCCATTTTGGGAGATAGCTGTTAAATAATCTGACTGTAAGGCTCACAACGACTTATACCTCAATATTAGAATACTACAGACTATATATATTTAACATAAACTTTTACATACAACACAATGTTACTTAAAGGATCCATATGAAATTGTACCATTTGAACTTTTTTGACATGAGATAAAAATTCATATCGCATGACTAATACACCAGACAGTTAGTTAGCTACAATTGGTATAGGATTTATTGTCATGGAACCGAAACAAAATAATGGAAAAAATACACTCATTTTAGGTATCCTAATGACAAAAGGTTACTGAATTGCTTTTAACTTCAGAATAAGTTATGTTCACAATGCACAGTGTTCTAGCTAGGCCAAAACAACAAGTCGCATGCAAGCTCCTTGTCGTCTTCATCAAGCATCCTGTCGTTTTTTGTGATCCTGAACATTGTCTTAATGAAGATTTTAGGTAAAAAAATCCCAATATTTTGAGGTTTCCACAAGGACAACCTGTCATTTTTCAAAGCTAATTTTCACCTTGAATAAATGTATCTAACAGGCTAGATCATGTTGATTTTGTGCAGGCATGTTCCAAATCAATGCATGTGGCTCTACTGGGTTCAAACATTGCCTTTGATCTATAGTAAATTTGGGTGTTGATTTCATGGGCTTGGCTTGCATTTGACTCAACAGGCACCTCCATGAAAGATTCTCTGTTCATGTCAATCAAATAAATGGATGGTTAAGGTTTTATACATCATTCAATAAACCCAATATGCCTTAATCTTTTCTTTTCAGGAAACTCTACATCAGAATCTTGCTTTGTAGCAGTTTATAGACACCGCCACAAACTTGCACAAGTTTGCAAGTACGTGAACACTGTCACTATTCGATAAATTTTGCAAAACTTGGTCCATAGCTAGAGCTGCAATGAGATATCTCATTTGAAACAAGTCTGGAATTCTGCAACACTTCCAAGAAAAATAGACAATTTCCCAAAGTTATAAACTTTATTTTCTAAGAAAAGAAAACTCAAAAACTGCAGTCATCTGAAAATGTTAAAATAATCAAACCTTGATTACAAGGGAAGGATATACATACAGTAAAGTTGTATAGATTAAATAATAATGAACAAAAAACAGTGCCAACCTTGATCGATCTGTTACTGAAAAAACTAAAAGAAATCCTTCACCATTCCTCATGTACTGTTCACGCATCGCACTAAACTCCTCTTGACCAGCAGTGTCCAAAACTGAAATGAATGACACATTTAATTGATAAATGGATCTACTCAGTTGGGGTAACCACTATAACTAATAGATTAGACCAAAACAATGAACAGTGCATTTTCCATAATATGCCACTCCAATAAAGCTCAGTATCAATCGATCAATTTATCACAAACAATAACGATTGATTTTTGTCAATCAAGCTTGCTCATATAGCAATAAGTGAAGGGTGACCAGTAAGGTTTAGTTGCTTGTTCATTGTTGACACTGCAAGGGTTAGGGTTAGGGTTGGATCTCATCAACCACTATCAATCTTAGGCCCTATCCACACATATAGCCGGGCTTTTTAAAAAACTGAGATTTTTATCATTGTATTATAAAAGAATCTGTGCCCACGCGAAGCATTTTTGAATAATATTTGAACGTCCAAACTTAGCCGATTATTTTCCAAAACTGAGACTTTTTCTTCGTATATTCAAATATCTGTGTTCACTTTTGCCCTTTTTCAAGCTGTATGTGCAGAGGAGCAAGTCTGGAACCTAGGAATGACATTATCATAATTTATTTGAAAACCTCCGTTTTCCTCCGTCTACACAAAATTAATACAATAAATAACCCATTTCAAAATTCTCCACCATGAAGAACATAGTTGAAAACCCCCACTTCCAGTGCCCGAAAACATCAGCTACAGCCTACTTGTGGTTGGTGGCTATAATAATTATTTAAAGAAAAAAAACTCCCTTTGGAAACACCCAGCAACACTGTAAATGTGCATGGGATCTTAGTCAGCCATGCTCAACATTGGTCGATCACATAATTTGTCTTGCTTTTGATGCCTCATGCCCAACTGATCACCATTTTTACTCTACTTTAGTCCTACAGTTGACCTTCATCAATGACAACTGATCGAACATTTGATTGCAGTCACTCAATCAGCTCTCAGATGCTACAATGGTCAACCCTTACTCTTGCACTTTATACACTGTGATTGGCCATTCAAACTTTGGATAATTTCTGTTCATTCACCATGATAAATACAAATAGAATCTCACTTTTTGACTGTTTTGAATGGTGAAAATATTGTAACAAACTAGGAAGCTGACAACAGCAAACAGTCTGCTTTCAACAGAAGTTTTGGTTAAAGCTAACACAAAAATGTATACAAATTATACAATAATAACTTTTAACTAACTCATGTAGTGTTATTCCACCAATTGCTGTAATCATAGAACTTTAATTATCAAATATTGAACTAATTCAGTACCAAAGGTCTGGAGTAGGTTTTCTAAGGGGGGGGGGGGGGGGGGTCTGTGGTAACAGCCCAAAGAAAACTTTTAAGCTTTTAAACTTTCAGCTTATTAAAATGCGTTGATCTAAAATTGCAAGTCACTGGCTAATTACTGTCTTGTCTTTTCTCCTGAAGACAAATTGCTTTTTCGACAACCAGAACTAATTTAGTTATTAATCACTGAACCAGTTGTTTGCTGAAAACCAGCTACTGAGCTTACAGGTGATGGGGCAAAGTTTGAGGCAACATATTGAAACTATTTCTTTGTTTCAGAAACCTTTTCCCTTTAGATAGCACTATGTACACTAAACTTTAGAGCCCAATTTTTATTCCCTTCTTACACTGTCTCATTCTTCACACTTACGATATCGCCGTTTTTTTTAAAAAAAGTATTGTCCCAGTACTTGACCGACAATATTCCAATGCCGAATAAAGTCGACAGGTTATTCACTAGACAGGAATTAACAAAAAAAAGGCTTTACAGATCAAACCCACCGCCAACACGACACGATGGCTAAGCTTTCAGAAATCCTTCCCACACCCCTCCAAAATGATTGTATTTTGACTTTATTAAGCCTAAAACCCTAAAGAATTTCCATGCCGCTTAAATTATATGCCAAAAGATATCAGAGCAACGATCTAACAATTCAGAAAACATGTTACAAAGGCGACCATTTCTTCACCAACCCTTTCCGTTCAGGCTCATTAGATGAGCCTTGACACAGATCTTGATAAGATGCGGGCTTGCATATTATGCAAAACCGGGATTAATTAGACAGTAAATATTCTAAAATTCAAACATAACTACACATCGCTCCTGCCAAAAAAAATTATCTACAAGGCTACAATGTAGTATATTGCACAGATGTCCAAAATAGGGTTTTGCAATGACTTGAGCGGAATGGAATGGTACAAAACACAGTCACCGAGTCACCACTCGTGAGCCGACACTCGAAACGTTTACCTTAAAGAAACAAAGCTGGGTGGTTTTAATCTGTGAGACTATTTGCATAGAAGAAGTCCTAAATTATAGCAAATAATATTTTGAAACATCAAATTTGAACAGTGCAAGGGAATTTTGGCAAAATCAACGACCACTGACTGCGTTTCGGACGACAAAATTGACATTGACTAATTCTTCTCTAAACGATTTCGAAAAAATTATTTAATTTGAGTTAAATGATCTTGATGTTTTTGTATTCCCAGCATGTTACATCAATTTGGTCTCCTTGCTTGAATTCGTAGTTTCACAAAGTAAATATAAAGTTGATTTGACACTTGGTTGAATAGCCGTGTGTACACCCCAGCGCACTTTGCGGTTTCTTAACAAAGAACAAGTAATCAAAATCATCTACATGCTATGACTCTGTGGCTGAGGTGCCTAACCTATTATTCAAAGCTTATTCAACAATCAAGAGACTTTACACAAGCTAATTCGAGATATATTTCTGGCTCTTACGGGTTGACTTCTCACGAATTCACACCTAAGCTCCCTGCGCCTGCTCACAAAATATGAGGGCGTCGAATTTGCTCGCTCATTAAAATTTCTTCCAGATCTTTGTGTGAATGGCAAACAATACATCACTGGATATCAAAAAACATGCTCTGCAATAACACGACGAAGAAAAACTGTTATCTAAAAAACGCTTTCCTTATCATGTTTACTTCAACTATTAAGAAATTCACACGGTGTTTCGTTTCAAACGAACTTGTTAATTCGCAGGTCTCGAAAGCACGAAACAGCAATCAGCTAAAGATCTGCTCCCCATCTCAGTCCTTCGCTGTGCTCCATTCCTGTAGTCGCATGGCCGTAAGAACAAAACTTAAACTCGTAAAACTCTACTTACTGTCCAGATGGGCGACCCGTTCGTCTATTACACATTGCTTTGTGTAGCTATCTTCGATGGTCGGGTCGTAGTCGCTCACGAAATGAGACTGAATAAACTGGATTGTCAGCGCCGATTTGCCAACACCACCGCCTCCTACAACCACCAACTTGTATTGTTTATAAACATCCTTGTCCTTTGACATTTTTTCTGGAAATAACAGCGGAGAAAACTCCAAATGAAGCTTGTTTTGCTGAGCTTTCTGCCCTACAGTTCAGGAACTCACTCCACAACACTCAAGGGAGGGTCAGCCATTCCAATCATAGCAATTTATTAGGCAAGGAAGTGCTAGGAACCAGTCTCCCGCCACTCAGAAGGACCTGCATAAATTTAAAAAGGCGTGGCCGCGTGTTTTTTACTTTTTTTAAAAAACAATTTATATAACATCCCTTGTTAATGATTCCGTTGATTGCTTGCAGCTTTTAGAAAACCGGTGTTTGATCTGCTATAAGCGATCAAAATTAAGAAGACAACGAAGTATTCACTCAAATAACTCAAATAAATTGTATGGGTTGTGAGGAAATAAAGACTACATCCGGACGGGGAGACCAGTGCATTTAGAAAAAATATCAACAGCCCACGGTCGGAACATGGGAAAATACCAATATTGTTACGAAGTTTGATATTGTCTTGCGAGATGGGTCCTTTGGCCGGAACATAGTATTTTGATAGAAAGTTAAATAAAGTTTACTGTTTCAATTCTTATTTTGTTTCTACCGCACCGAGACAACAATATCAATTTTCCTTTTGTTTCATTTGAGTGAGGAATTTAAATCACGAAACGAAGTTGAACGCCCCGTTCCTTATAACCTCCTTCACCACCGGACTTTTCGACTCTAGCCAGACTGTTCTCATGTTATATTTACAACAGAACTTGTCGTGTATACAGCTGGATAGTTCCGAACCGCTCAGTTGCTGTAGCTATGGAAACCTTTGCCATCTCAACATTGTATTCGACTCTCAGGCTGATTCATTAATTTATTCCAGCCTTATCAATATTTGTCTGCTTAAAAGAGAGACTTACAGCCCTTAAGGCTGAGATTCAAAAATATGATGTTTTTTTGCAAAAACAATGCACCCATTGATTGTTGGTGTAAGTATTTAGTTGCAGTTTTTCTAGGTTTTTCTGTTCAATCCCCCATTTTTATTTTCTAGTTTTTTGAAATAAGTTGTTTTGGCGAATTGTGCGACTTAACCTAAGTCTAATAAACTAAACACGTGTCTTGTTCGTTTCTTTTGAGTTTATTTGTCATTATTTTGTTCCTGGGGAGGCGGGGGGAGGGTGGGGGGAGGGGGTGTGGCGGTGGAAAGCATCG
>JAOBRG010379873.1:0-11239 GCA_027574985.1 Umimayanthus nakama
AAAAAATTGTTGTATATCACAAAACCAGACTGATGGAAAACTATTCCAAGTTATAAACTGTAAAGTAGGTTTCTGTTAAAGGATCTATAAACTGATCTTTTAAACAGTGAATGCTGGTACGCTAGCTATAATCATCTACTTCTAGTTAAATACAGCTAGCCACATCTTTAGAATCGCAAATGGAGACGCTGCTCTGATGAAGCGATGGCAAGAAATGTCGCAAGGTAAACCAAGGTTGTTATATAGTTCACTATATTCTATAATGTAAATGAATCTCAAAAAAACAACAATGGATAGCGTTTCGCTTTAATCAGCAACGTAGATTGGAGTTAAATATGTACAGCCAATAAATAACTCCAAGGCTAAAAGTGATTGCTTTGTTCTAGAGCATGCAGAATCGAAGGCGAACTCAATAAGTAACTTTAATATGGTTCTAAGTGATTAAAACCAGAATGAACATTGATAAAGAAATGCTTGCTCAACTTCGAGTATGTTTTCTTTACTGTGGACTATTGGACACAGTGAAAAATCAAAGCGTTAATCGCGATTGTTTGGTGGCTCCAGTAAGATTTATTGGTTCAATGTTTTTACTAAGTCAGCCAGCTTCCGAAACGGTATTAGAGAAGCAGCGATTGCAGCTAATCACGGAGAAGTACGACAAACCGTAAAACGCTCGATGTGCAATTAAATGCCGACACCAAATTAACACAACAAAAAATCTGATCATCTTAGACATTTTTAAGGAACAACAGCCAGTCTGAAACATGTTGGTTTAAGTTTGAGGGCCATAAGTTAGAAAACTGTAATTGGTTATTATATCACCCTCCTTAAATAAAGTTTATTGTATTGTATTGTAGTACAAGGAGAAAAACAATCACGTTCAGGGCGGTGGTGAAGACTTAAATCGACGGAGTTATTATCAATCAGTCATAAAAATAAAGAGATAACCAGACCAAACGTTCGTTGAAAACCGAGTAATTAACTTTCCAAGCAAAAAACATTAAAAATACAGCACTACAGTGTAGTAGCAACGCAATAAAAATATATCATCAAAGCTTGTTTGGAAAGAATAGTCCTTTAAAAATAATCATAAAAAGACTTTTAATCTCTGCAGATAGATTTCTTATTCATTAGCTATCCCTCTGAAACACATTTTGAAATGTACTTTTGACAAATAAAAATGTTGCTTTTCACCATGTCTTGAACATCTTGAAACATCTTGTTTGTTGGCACACAAGGCTTGCGATAAAACGAAGTGCCTTTCGTGTGTTCTTCAGGTGTATCTGCGATACAGTGAAAAGTAAGAGATCATTCCGTATTACGAGTCCAAAGTCACTAACACAGAGACTGTTTTAACAGTTTTAATAATAAAAATTTTAGCTTTCAAGAATACTCTGTAATTTCTTGTAAAGAAAGTAAAAGCCCTGGCAGTGATGGAAAACCTTGTACAACAACGCCTCTATTTACTTTTCTTAGGAACCTGCATTGCAAGCATTTTGCATGCACGTATAGTTTGGCAATAACAGCTGCTTCTTTAATTCTCTTACTTATTAAAAACTAATAAACGTTACGGTTTGATGTTTTCTTATCCTCAATGGTAGTGCTTCCGTTCTTTTTGGCACGCCATGTTTGTGTCTTCTTTATTTTTCTTTAGAAATGATTGGATTTTTTTATTATGTTTGTTTTTCTCCGCATGAAATTTGTTTCATTATGTAACTGGCATACAAAAAGTGAACAAAAACATAGCAAAGCAAATTTTAATTTTTTATTCTTGGTTTGGAACATAAACAACAATTCCACAGTGCCAGATGAAAAAGAGCATAAAGTTAAAAAAGGGAACATCCACGGATGAATCAGTTTTAAAGAGCGCTGTAAAGAACTGAGATGAATCTTACAAACCATACTACGCACAATGAAAAAAGTGCCCACATCACCTTGGCAATGTGGACGGTTTCCACTGTGGTAATTCTTTTGGGAATACCGGGTAACATTTTGATCATTCATGCTGTGAGGTGTCGAAAGCAAATGCAGAATGCTAGCAACTACTTCATTGCGAGTCTCGCGTCTTCCGACATTGTAGCATTGCTGATTTCTTTACCGTTTTCCACCTTGAGCTTTGAACGTGTTTTGCACTACATACCCGAGGCTGTGTGCAGAACATTATTGCTAACGAGTATGATAGTGGTAGTAGTTTCAGTGTACACTCATGTTGCCATCGCCCTTGAAAGACGCCGAGCCATCGTGTTTCCTCTTCTGCCCAAACCGAGTTCAAGAAGAATCAAAAGTTTAATCGCAGCTATTTGGTTTGTACCTGCGCTTGTCTCAGCCTCAACAAATTACCATTTCAGCAAAGTCTCTTCCGCATTTAAATGTACCTCGAGTCTGAGTGCCTTGAATGGACCTGATGAAGCATATACGAAAGCCTTCGTCATAGCTGTTGCAATATCAACCTTTGTAGTACCTCTCTCAATACTAACATGGTCTTATCGGCAGATTATTCGTACGCTAAAACAAAATGCTGCTGCAATTGGACAATTGGCGGAAACTAACGCAGCAGTTGCTCTTCGACTCAAAAACCAACGAAAGGTTGTCAACTGTCTGATAACTCTTGTTTCCGCCTTTGTAGCATTGACTTTTCCTCATTATTTAGTGACCATTTTAACTGTGTTCGTGAAAACGCTCGATTCATATGTTACTTATTCGTTCGGTGTAGTCGCTATATGTATACATTTTATGCTTTTTTCGCTAAACCCGATAATACTCTATGTTAGCAGCTCCGAGTATCAATCAGCTTTCAAGGAAACCTTTAAATGGTGGAATACGGATTGAACACTTCTAATGAATGTGCTGATTTGTTAATAAATCTCTGAAAGTTCTGCACAGGTAAATGTTTGTGTTCATTTGGCATTTACTTAGTATAAGCCGTTTAACAAGACGGGCATCAGTCCTACAATACTGTGGATAGGTCTGATCGCTAACTTGACACCGAGATCAACAAAACCAATTTCAATAAAAATGCAACTATACATTTCATCAGCTTTCGAATAGTTTTCTCTTATCACAAAGCAAGGCCTACAGTGGGGCTGGGGGCTGGATTGGCTATTAAAAATTGGAAATTATAGAGTTAATAAGAAAATCGTGTTTTCAGCTCCACCCCCTCCCCCCCCCCCCCCGTGTAGATCTGCGGTACCTGCAAAATCGGACATATGAAATCTTTATCACGAGCAGAATCCCGTACCAGCTAGTCCCATGCACAGTTAATAAGTGTTATTTTGAAGTGTTTCGAACCCCCGCTGTATTGAATTCTTTCGTTTTCCGATAGAGTTTGAGATTTAATGCCTGGAAGTTCTGTAAACTGACTCACGAGTTGGTGCACTTTCGCGCTTTTCGGCAGTTAGAGGTCCCACCCAGCAAGAAATCATCAAAAAGAACTCAACTGTTAAGTTAACATTATAAAGAATAGTACTTGTTTATACTAGATACTAGTATCACTGGTGCTAAAAATATTGTATTTCCAAGCCTCGGCGCCATGTAGAAATACCTTTCGCAAAAAAACGAGCTGTAATTAGTTTAGCTATATATATATACTGGAGCTTTTAAAAGAAGGAAACAAGAATTCACTGCTCGATTTTTTGTCCAATTTTAGATTTCAAAATTCAATGGCGGAGGACTCAGCGAGCCGTCTGTGTAATTGCTGTTTCGTTGTCACTACACGTTTGAGATCTGTACTTTGGGACTTTTAAGTTCCACGAGCATTTGAACTCCCCATTGTATGCGAGCGAACATACTGCCCACTTCACTCTGTCAAGATGTATTTAGCAACCTCCTCTGGGGGCGCACTCTTTTTTCCTGTTTAAAGAAAGTTAATTTAGTAATAGTGATCGCTTCACGGCGATCACTTCTGTAAATTGATTCGTTTTTCTAACAAAAATAAAAAGATGCGAAGGAGAAAAGTGTAGGACAAATGAGTGCTCTTTCAAATATCTTCAAAACTCATGAAGCTATTAGCAAACGAGATAAAAAAGAAAAGTTGAAATATAAATAAACCAGGTACAACTATAACTAAAGTAATGCACCAGTGAAGTAGTAGCAGCGACACAAAAAACATCTATTTGAGATTTATAAACCGAAATTGTCAGGAAAACCGAATACCTTTCTTCAAAACGAAAAGAAATATTAAAAATGCAGAATGCGAAAACATAATAAACCCAATTAAATGGTTGATTGAAGCTTGTTCCGCATTAAGAGTATATACAGTAGCATTCAGTTTCTTTTTTCTGCAACTACATTTTGTTTTCATTAGCTCACCCTATACAGACTTTTGGAAACACGCATTTGACAAAAAGTAAACAAAGTATGACGTTGTTTTTCATTTCTAAATACAAAAGAATAAAAATAACGGTTGCAATAAAGAATCATTCGTTATTGCGAGTCTGAAGTCAGTAACCAAAAAGATGTTAACTGGGATTCCGAAAAATACTCCCTAGAGGCTTTTTGGTAGCGGAGAAAAATAAAAATAGATTCTAACGTTCTTGTTAAGCAAGTAAATACCCAAGTGTGAGAATTCTCTAGAAAACAACGCCTTGATTTACTTCTCCAGGACCAGCTTCAGCTGCGTTTAAAATTGCATGCAAAATCTGCCAATATCAGTTTCTTAGGCCATTAACTACTATCTACAGTATATATCTATTGCTTTCTGAAAAGCGACAAATACTAAGGTGTAATGTTTGCTGAACTTCAAAAGTAATGCTTCCTGTTCTTGGGAGATATCCTCAGATACCTTCTGAGACTCGCAATTAAAAATGAACAGATATCAGAAAAACACATCAAACTCTTTCCCTTCTAAACAGAAAAATAGTATCATATTTTGCTTATAACTTGTCTAGTGTGCGTTTCCGAAAGTATATTTTTTCATTTTTTTATACTCAGTGAGGTTAGATATTGAGTCAATTCTTGTGCATCGCAATGTTGATCGTCTTTTTTCTTTGTAAGAATTCAATGCATGCAAATATTTCTCTGTTCTTCGTTAACTCATTTACTTTGTTATATAGAACCTGCAATGCAGATCTATGTAAATGTCGCCATTGGCCTATCCGATAACACAAGACAGCAGTTAATCAAGCATTTCCCCACAAACCGAGGAATAACCCCTGCTGGCGCATGCCTAGCCTGAATTGGTCGATAGAAGGTGTTGGTATAATGCTTCCCTGCTGCTATAGTTTTTAAAGAGGATTTATAGGCAGACCAAGACGATGTTGCATGGCTTAAGGCAACCCGACTAAAGGGTTTTACGCGTTTTAGGAAAGGATCATTAGTTACAAGCCTCAATGGGGATGAAATTGATCAACTACTCAAAGACATTGGACACTATCCATACGCTATCAGTGTATTTTTTTTCAAGAAAAGTGTGTAGAGAGTTCATCTAATAATGAAGAACTTCAGTAATACAAAAAGGAGCTCATTAAGCTAATAGTTCAGTTAATTTTCATTCTAACGCAAAGAACTTATGGAAACACTCCATATTTCAAAACCATAAAACCCAATAAAAGAATGTCTGTTTCAGAAACACTGAGCTTTGTTGACCATCAGTTCTGTCTGTTTTCGCGCAAACAAACACGAAGTTTACTGTTTTCCAGGGAGTCAGTTAGTAAGTGTATATTACTAATTCCAAACTATAAATTGTTGCTCTATATTGAACCGGAAACCTTAAGATTTTGGTTCTGAGGTGAGATAACTATGTTTAAAGAAGATAACATATTAAAATCTAACTACTTAAGAGTAACGTTTTCAGATACATGCAATCACTTTGAACCTTTGACTGATTTATCCACTGTCACCTTGAGAGATATTTTGTCATCGTTTCATCTGAACAGCGTTTTCTTTTACCCTTCTGAAGAAATTCTGTTCGTACTTACCTCAGCTAAAAGTATAGTTCATGTTTGACCTGAGGTAAAACAACATTCAGTATCTGAATTGATATTTTTATAAACTCGAAGGCAGCTTCAAATTTACATTTTCTAAGTTGGCATCCTTCTTTATCCCCTTTTCAGCTCTTAAGTTGGTATGTTGGTATATTTTCCACAGATCTTACAGCACCTCCGCAAATATCAATTCTCTTCACATCCTTTGTTTTTGAAAGAAAAAGTAACTACAACGGGGGATGTACATAAAGGCTCGCCAATATATGATTTACTCTTGTTTAAATACGAAAATATTCTACACAAAAAATTCTGCCAGAATTCCAAAGTTTCGTTGAATGCTACTCTAAACTCGGTGCTTCTAACGTACAATGTTAAAGTGTTTAACGAAAATATCAAAACATGCATAGAGTGATGACACTGAGTGTGAAAATAAAACTTGGTTCTAGCGTTTTTATGAGGGTAGCTAGATAGAAAGGAAAAGTCAATGTTACAAACACACACACAAGAATTATTAGACAACTGACAACCTTTTTTTGCAGTGGTTCTTGAGTCGAAGAGCAACTGCTGCTTTAGTGTCCACCAAGTCTTTAACAGAAGGAGTGTTTTGTTTCAACGTACGAATAATCTGTCGATATGACCATAATAGTACTAAGTGAGGGATAACAACGGTTGACACCATGCCAGTTAAAACGAAAGCTTTAAGATATGCTCCTTCTGCTCCATTCAAGGTAATAGATGTACAAGAATCTCCCAAAAGGACCTTGTATAATTGGTAATATATGGGAGCAAAAATACAAACAGGTTAAGGCAAAATAAGGGCAATAAAAGATTTAATTTTTCCTAGACTCGGTTTTGGCAGAAGAGGAAACACGATGGCTCAACATCTTTCGAGCAAGGGCGATAGCAAAATTACTGTATACTGAAACTACCGTTCTAGTGTTACCTGTTGGCACCAATGTTTTGCACACTGCCTCGGGGGTGTAAGGCAAAATGTTTCCAAAGTTCAGAGTGAAAAATGGCACAGAAACCAGCAATGATACAATTTCGGAACACGCAAGACTTACAACGAAGTTATTTCTAACATCCTGCATCTCCTTTCGATTTCTCACAGCATGAATGATCAAAATACTACCCGGTGTTCCCAAAAGAAATGCTGCAATAGCTGACGTGTACACTGCAATCTTGAGGTGGACATTTCCTACATCGAGGATGAATGGCTTGATGTGGTAATGGTATTTTGGGACATCGTTGTCACTGGTTCACTCGTGAGTGACATCTTTCATAACACTGTTCTATGACATGCCGTGTTGTTCAGTTGAGAAACTTGAGGGCCAGGACACTTATGTTAATCTTATAACAATTATTTCTGAAATGAAAAAACTGTAACTAATTTTTCCGCTAACTCTCCTACCGTTTTGGTGAATTTTCTTTAACTTGTAATGGTTTTCCATTTGCGTTTTATCATTTATATTTTTATTTTGTTTTTCTAAGCCGTCCCGCCAACACATCACCTGCCTCGACTAGCTCTGCTATTTGCAGGTGGTGTGTAATTTGTAAAATTTGATTTAACTTTAATAAAGATTGTTGTTGTTGTTGTTTTGTTTTTTGTTGTTGCAAAAATTTAAACAACAAACGGGGCTTTTACTTACTTAATAAAAGCATTACAGCAAATGGTTCTTGTTTCTTATTTATTAAGAGCTATAAACATTCTTCAGAACTAAAAGTAGTTTCTACTCTTTTTGATACTGACTTCAGACTCGTAATATAGAATGGTTTCTTATTTGAGTTAGCTTAGATCAGATGAAAAGAAAAAGAGCAAAAATGAGGCAATACAATAGCGAACTCCCCATAAACTATGAGGTATTTGTTCATAAATAACACCTTTACTTTCTTCCTCTGTCTAGTTCAATGTTTTTTGATCTTGAAATTTTTGGTTATATTTCCACAGTTTGTTACTGGTCGATCTACATATAAAAAGGCGTTTCTTCAAGCAAGTCTAGTATTGCAGTTGTGTACGTTTTAACTGTGTTAGGTTGAAAAAATTATAATACGACGAAGGAACTCCTTGACCGCAACATTCATGCATGAGTAATACTTTATGAAAAAAATATCATCAGTGCGTGTTAGGAGTTTTAACTGCTTAAACAAAAGGATTCTGTGAATGTTCATCACATGTATAACTTAAATAGAGAACTTTTTTTAACTATTAATTCTCCTCACATCCTTTATTCTTCATAGAAAGAGCAACTACAAAGGAGGACTCTTTTGAACGCTTGCTAGTTAGGGATTTACTTTTGGGGAAAAAAGAAAATATTCTATAGAAAAAGTTTTGCCAGGATTCAAAAGCTTCGCCGAATGCTAATCTATACTCAGTGCTGCTAACATACAATATTACTGGGTTTAATGAAAACATCATAAAATGAATGCATAGAGTGATCGCACTGAAAGTAAAGGTAAAATACGGTTCGAGCGTTTTCATAAAAACCATTAAAAAGTTCGCTAAATAGAAAGGAAAAGATAATGCAACAAAGGTGCCAACAAGAGTTATCACACAGTTGACAACCTTTCGTTGGTTCTTGAGTCGAAGAGCAACTGCTGCGTCGGTTTCTACCAAATCTTTAATAGAAGCAGTGTTTTGTTTCAATGTACGAATAATCTGTTGATATGACCATGTGAGGACACTGAGAGGTATAACAAAGACTGATGCTGCACCAATTAAAGCGAAGGCTTTCAAATACGCTTCATTTGCTCCATTCAAGATCCTAGCTGTACAAGAATATGTCAAAAGGACTGTGCTCATTTTGTAATATATTGGAGAAAGAACAAGCACAGGCACCAGCCAAATAATGGCAATAAATATTTTGATTCTTCTTGCACTCGGTTTGGGCAGGAGAGGAAACACGATGGCTCGACGTCTTTCAAGGGCGATGGCAACATGAGTGTACACTGAAACTACCACTACAACGCCACCTGCTGGCAATAATGTTCCGCACACAGCCTCAGGCATGTTAGGCACAATACGTCCAAAGTTCAGGGTAGAAAATGGTACAGAAGTCAGCAAAGCTACAAGATCGGAACACGCGAGACTGACAATGAAGTAGTTTTTAGCATTCTGCATCTGCTTTCGACTCCTCACAGCATGAATGATCAAAATGTTACCCGGTATTCCTAAAACAACTGCTACAATGGAAATCATCGACATTGCAATAGTTATGTGGATAATTTGGTTATCAAACGTTGTACGGTTTTTAGTGCTAGCAATACTTTGAAACTCCGTAGAATTGTTCATCTTAACAACACTTTTGCTACTTGTTCACCCTCAAATGGCATCTTTCACTACTCTGAACTCTGGCATGTCCGTTCTAGATTGTCAGCTATTTGTCTTCTTGACAGTTTCTTCCTTTCCGTGTGGCGGTTGCATATAACCTGACAATATAATTCATGTGGAGGCAGTTTCAATTAAAAAAAATTCTAAGAAACAATAACTCAAAGAAAACCGGAAGATATCTTGCCAAAATGAAGCGCTACCACTTACGTTCAGCAAACATCAAACCGTAACGATTATTTTTCAAAAAGTAAGATAATTGAACTAGAGATAATAACTAAAATACACGAAGCAGCTGATACTTTGCATGAAAAAATCACCTGAAGCTCTTCGTAGAAAAAGTCAATAAAGGCGTTGCTGTATATATACAGCATTCCACTGCCTGAACTTTTACGCCTTTCACAAGACAGAAACTTTGAATGTATTTTCATCGTTCTATTTCTGCTTTGTTGTTTATTAGCGCCTTCAACGTATTCTTTAGAGCCAAAGTTAATAAAATGTAAGTTGCCGACTTCAGTTTTGAAGTACAGAAAAGTTCCTTGTTCATCGCTCTGCTAAAGATTAATGCAAAAATATAACCGAAGAACTCATAGTCCTTTTCCTCTGAGTCAAAGCAGAAAAACGGCATCATTTTCTTATTTTGTGTGTATCAGCTGTATATTGACAAACATTTCGTGTGGAGAAAGTTTTGCTTAATAAAGGTTGAAGATATCTAAAAATAAACAATTTTGAGGACCAGCAAAGAAGATTGGAGGATATTTGGCAAAAATAAGCACTACATAAGGCCATTTTTAAACGGACAACAACAAGTTTATCTTTTTTAAAATAGAAAAGAAACCCTAGTGGTAGAAACCAAAGCGCTTGTAGAAGCTAATATTGCAAATTTATTGCAACCTGAAGTCAATCCAAAGGAAGTGAATTGTGCTGTCGATGAACAAGGAAGTCTCCTACAGGGAATTTAATTCACTTCCTATGACTTCTGAAAAGTTAATATCTTTTTCTACATAATTTAAAGTGCCTTACAATATTTTCAAGACCATAAAGGCGAGTAAGGAGCACTTTCCTTAGTTTCAGCCTGGCAATACAGGATGATTCCCTAATTATTGTTCTTCGAGTATTGCAAAGAAATGCACCAATGGACGCTTCAAAAGAATCTTTTCTATAGCCGGTTTAGTTTATCAACATGAGATCACGCTGTCGACATAAGAAGTATTAAATTATAAAGTAGAAAACTCGTTGTGTAGTTTGCTGTGTTTGAGTTGGATATGATTCGTAATAAAAACAAGTTTTGTTGTTGCTACATAACTGAACAGAAAAAATGTTTGCTTTTCCTTGTCTTATAAAATGCACTTACACAATACAATGTAATATACTTAAATTTAACGTTTCTATAACGTGCACCAACCTTGAACCTCGGTCTGATTTGTTCAGTGTCACCACGAGAGACATTTTGTCATTGTGCTAACAGAAGAGCGCTTCCTTGTACCACCCTGAATACTTTTGTTTTGTTTTTAAATGAAAGTAGTTCTTGTTTGAACCTCTAAAATTTTTTGTTTTTTAAAATGATTATTTTGATTACAGAAAGAGAACCGTGTTTGCATTGATGTACCAAATACTCTCATCTATCTCGTGTTTACACAAAAACGTGCAGTTTGAGCAAAATCTTCTTACTTGTAGCTGATTTCTGATTCGCTTCAACAGTATAAAAATCATTTTCCACGATAGTCCTGCAACCTTTCATTTCCTTTACATCGTTTGTTTATAACAGAAAAGACAACTATACTGATGTTAACAACTTTGAATGATCGCAATTAAGGAACAACGTTCAGTTGCAACACCTAAGTATTCTATGTAGTACATTTCTTCCACTTCCTAAAGGTTTCGTTGAATTCTTATCTATACCTAGTGCTCATCATCATCATCAGAGCGGCCTCAGCCGAGCTGCACGCCTAGCGGTCCAATTTTCACGGTGTACCATGCAGGCGGCTAGCTC
>JAOBRG010379895.1:0-41582 GCA_027574985.1 Umimayanthus nakama
CCGCTGAGCACTGATAAGCATATATTTAGGTTTAGTTGTAGTAAGTTATAGTGCTCTGAAATAATCCCAAATAATACTTACTGAGCGTTAGCCCTAGATAGGAAATGGATTTTTAAAAAATACTCCCACTGCATTTTATCATATAATTAATGAATTTTCATTTACCTGTTTAACTAGTTTTTAGTTTAACACAGTTTAACTAGTTTTTCTTGAAATTTGAGCTTGGCATAACGAAAAAATTCTGAGAAATCTGTTAAAAAATGTCCAAATTTCATAGATTCTTACGACTACAGGTAAATGAAAATTCATTAATTATATGATAAAATGCAGTAGGGGTATTTTTTTAAAAATCTAAGACGACGAACTTAGCTTGATTGTATTATCATATGACTGTTTCTAACACTTGTTCATTAGTTATTCAAGTTGAAAGTGTAGCAAATGCTTATCTATGTGGTACTATGTTCTCTAAACATTCATTTGGTGCTGTATTAGTACTTCAAGGGGCTCACACACCAGTCAGTTAGCACAACAGGGCTGGCGTGTTACTCTCACATCCTTCAGTAACTAGAATTGAAACGAAAAAGTGTCTAAATAAGCTACGCCTGAATTCCTCGAAACAAGTGGCTCATGATCCTGTACTGCCGCCGTGGACGGCATATCGATTCATCATAGGTTAGCTTCCACAAGCATGTTACGAGTCAACTGATGAAGTGTGTTGCTTAAGAAAGCGAGAATATAGTTGGGCCGGGATGTGAACTCACTAAGTATATAACCTAAGCACGAACAACGGCAGAAAGATACCTTATACCTTTAACTCCCACTTACCTTTTCTTCCAACTCTTGTTGTTTCTTTAGCAGCTCTTGCTCTCTTTGTGCGGCAGCTTTCAGGTACGACTTGATATCTTTCAACAGATTTGTCTGAGTAACAACATTTCTAAGTCAAAATAACTCTTGCATTGTAGTCACCACGTGACAACTAAAAAACGTTACTTGCTCAGTGTACGTCTATCAAGCACGCAAGAGGATAGAGAACGCGAGAGAAGCGTACAAGTGGCACGAAACAAAACCAAGATATTCTGTAAATGATCTTCAATTTCCTAAGTACATCCCTAACAGCTCAAAAGCATGAACCATTCTTGATCTATGCCACTCTATTGAGTACTAATACAAAAGCAAACCTTCCTTTGCAAACCGCTGTTCATCGACCGGGTTTTCTCCCGGGCAGAAATTGGTGGTTCCAGATATCTTCCCACGATTCACTCGAAAATGTCACGACACAGATGCACGCTTGTATAATTTAAAAATGCAAAAATTGTCATCTTTGCAGTTAGGGTAGTTACATGATTTGCCAGTCCCTGTTTCCCACAAAAAAAACTCGTTAAGTCGAGGAAACGCGTGCCACTTTCTTGAGTTTGACTTGACAATCCTCAAACTCCCTTAAATTATTGAAAAATCCAAGAAAGTGAACAAACGAATATAATAGTTTTATTTTCCTGTTTACTGCAAAAATAAACTTGATCCAAACCTTTTTCTCCAGTTCACCCTCCAGTTTATGCATCTTTTCTTCGTAGATCTTTGGAAGCACAATAGATTTCCAGCTCTTACTATCCATTCCCTCAAGATTGGAGCCCGCCAAGCGCTGTTGAGCCTTAAAATACGGAACAAGCATGCAAGCGAGTTATACCAAGTACAACGAGCAGGTACTCTCTCAAGACTGTAGCCAGTAAGGCATTCTTGAGAGTGACACGAGAAAAGAGCAGTCTTGAGATAAAAAGTAAATTACAAAGTGTATCAAACCGAGACTTTCACTTAAGGTTACCGTTCACTTTGGAACGGATCAGAATTTCGAAATTGACATTTTCAAAGAATATGAATATACATTAAATGATGTTCTAGCAAAAAAAAAAGTTTTTCAATACGTCCAGTAGTTTACGGGATATGACGAAGGGGAGTCTTTATCAGAAGTTGAAAAGTATTACGTGCGGCGTTCTTTTCGAAGTGAATTTCTCGAGATATATTTTGGCTAAAGCTACTACAATGCAAAGGATCAATGCTTACTCAATTTTTAACTTTGGCAAGTTCGAAAATAATAGATTAAGGTGTTAACCGTCGTGGCGAATTTTAAAATTCCGCTCCAATTATTTTTTTTGGCTTAATCAGGGCAGTTTACTACGGTGCAAACACGGAATTTCCTTCAATGGCCTACAGAAAATTAACGACGCTTACAATTAGAAATGCCCAGCACGGAATAAGAGCGCAAATGGTGCTGAAACTCACAAACAAACTAAAAACGGTTGAAATTGAAACTGATAGCCGAACTGACGTCTAGAAGTGAAATAAACAGTTTGAACTGTGGTGCTCGCATTCGTTTACAAACCAAAATTTTAAGACAAACTTTTCACCATCCCTCTGGGTGAACGGTGGTAACCTTAAGGTTACCGCGTTGGAACGGATCAGAATATCGAGATTGAGATTTCTGCAGAGTATAAATATAAATTAAATGAATCTTGATGCTCGCATTCGTTTATAAACCAAAATTTTTAAACAAATTTTTCACGTCATTTAGATAATTTCATAAGTATTCCATTGATATACAGGTTTGTGGGTGTCCGATGTCAGAGTTACATATGGAAACTAAAATTACCACTCAAGGCGAATGACAGCCTTAGAAAGATACAGTTTCTAAGGCACAGGCACTGTCTTAGGGAAATACAGATCTTTTCCTCGTGCTAGCACAAATAAAAAGGCGAGTCTGCAAAAGCACCCCAAGGTATTTACTTCGTTTTATGAACAGATGCTGATATTTTGCCTTCAGCATCTGTTCAAAAGCACTCAGACAATTTTTACACAAATATAGTTGTTGTGTTGCCATTTCTAGTTAAATGTTACCGCTCCCAAGATATCCAAATTAGGGGGGGCACTATTTCTGTTGAAATGTACTCGTTGGAATCTTGCAAATACCTCTTCTAGTTCTTGTTGAATTTCCTCGTTTCTTTTCTCTAGATGCTTACTGTGCACACGCAATTTTTCGGATTCATCCATTTCCTGAAAAGTGGAAAGTATTACCATATTTACACGACACTAACTACCACTACGCGTTTGCCTATTTTAAGAGTGCAGGGAAACGCTTATTCCAGAAAAAACCAATGAATTGTGGAGCCCCAAAAGGTGTTGCAGGGCCCCTTTGTTTTCATTGTTCTGTAGCGATATTAGAGCTTGGTTCACACTAGCGACGGAAGGGGAGACGGAGACGGAAGGAGTCGCCCTCTACTAAGAGAACAAATGATCCCATTGGATAAAAACACAATACAAATAACCAAAACCTTAACACTTAAACTGACCATCCATAAAGAACATACAATAGCGTATTTTTAAAAAGTGTCAGTTATTGTTATTGTTATTGTTCAATGACCAATGGAATACTTCGTTCTCAGGGTAGAGCCTTACTGGACGGAAGCGGGGACGGAATAGTCCTTACGTTCTAGTGTGAACCATGACAATGGAGACGGAAGCACAAGCGGGTGTTCCACGGAAGCAGACGGAAGGAACGGATCGTTTCTTTTTTTTTCCGTCGCCCCTTCTACTTCCGTCGACCTTACGTCGCAAATTTCCAAGTGTGAACCAGTACTGACGGAAGCGTAAGCAGAAACGGAGGGATGAGCCAATGAAAATGTGCTTTTCCAGTACTTCAAATCCAAACTTAACTGAAATAGGTCCAAAGTTAACTGCAAATGTTTTTTTAGATTTGTGAATTACTTTAAAATAAAATCCTACCAAACTGTAAAATACAATTTTTTTTAAATGTTTAAAAAATGAAATTGTTTCCTAGAATGGAGAATTTTCAGGAAAACAGAAGAGATAAAAATCTGACATTCCGAAAATACAGTTCCCAGCGGTCGGTTGTCTTCACATCTAAAACCATGTTCTAGTAATCACCCGAAGTTTTTTTTTTTCAGCAAAAAAATATTTAACCCAAACGATTCTCCTTCTCATTTGAGCTAGCTTGCGCCTTCTTCGCCAAAAACGAGGCAACACAAAAAATAAATAGAAGCAAAATTGAATCTTCACCGCTCACAGTTTTGAATGTTGTCACAATAATACAATACACAAAAGTGAGGCTTCAGTCGTGTTGGTTCTCACTTAGCTGGAGACGGAGATGGAAACGTTGGCTTCCGTCTCCGTCTTCGCTTCCGTGGCTAGTGTGAACCAAGCTTAAACAAATATCACTTTTACAATGACCTGTTGACCTGGAGAGGAAAAAATTAACATATACAAAGGTGCTACTACTAATGCAATCGGATCCAACACTGACACAATTGCTAATACCATTAACAAAATTCTGAAAGTTATACACCTAGTGCTCTCCGTAATCTGTTAAATCCGCTCCTACTCAAGATCAAAACCGAGTTCATACTTTCAAACCGTAACCCAACAAAAGGGATTCAATAAGATACAATCAGTATAGGATATCACCGTGGATAAGCCCTGGGACCCAATCTTTCTAGAAATTACTAGGCAGACATGCGTACTCTAAAGGAGAAAAATTTGGTCCCAGGGATCATTCACGGTGATAATTAAATGTACTTCGAGGCCAGCTTTGTTGCCCGCATGGTGGAACCCGGTAGTGTGGTGGTTGTCGCAACTGACTAGAGAACAAGAGAGGTTGGTTGGTTCGTGTCCCGTTCGGGGCAATCAGCCAATTTTTTCGAAAGAGTACATCAAAAGGGAAAAAGACGCCCATAACCTTATTTGTTCGATTCCTTTCATTGCCACTTTTGTATTTCTTCTTTTTAAAAACCTTAACATACATGTAGAAGATCCCAAATTAGGTATAACCGCATTACTTTCTGTTCTGTTCTGACCAATCAGGGCGAAGCAGCTACAACAACACGACCCTCCCTTGTCAGTGGTACTCACCTTTTTCAGCTCTTTGCGAAGTTTGTCGTTCTCTGTTATCAGTTTGGAGGAGTTCTTACTGGTAGTTCCTGATGTGGGCGGTCCTGCACCAGAGAGAAGCTTGGCTTTCTGTAGTTCTTGCTGTAGGTTAATGATAAGGGCAGGAATATTAGCTGTCTATTTCCGCCAACACAATGACAGTAATTATTTTACTAATTGAATTTTTATGTTGCGTACTGAAACGCAGTACAAGAAAGCCTGCTTTAGACAACTCTCATCGGGGGTAATGTTCATTTCATTGAAGGATGTAGAAACAAGATTAGTTTCGTTTATGTCAAAATTACTTTCAGAATTATTGTGTGCAGATGCCATACTTGCGGCCAGCTTGTACCTGTTTCGGGCTTGACTATCAGCTACGGCAACATAAAACTTAACTTCAAAAAGAGCATTCAAAGCTGCTTTATTTTAGGATGAGCAAACTGCGGCCGTTTACATTTTTCAGTTTCAAGTGTGAGCCTAAATGTTTCTACTGGTTAGTTGTTCATGTGTAGTTTGAAACATCTTACAAGTATTCTGTACACGGAGATGACCGGCATATAACAAAGAAGCTGGACAAAATTCACGATCAGTTTACATTTTAGCTAGGGGTAATTTACAAAAGCACAATTCTATGTGAATAAAAAACTTGCTGTTGTTGTAACAGTATTCACTTGTTTATCAGTTTAACTTGGCAGTCATCTCTATGGCTAGGTAAAAGACTTATATGATGTTCACTCATACGCACTTTGTTTCCTGATCAGCTCACCGGCAGCTTAATCCCAACAATAATGCACTCATCATCATTAGGTATCACTCTCCATCACTAACCATTGTTCACCATCACCTACCTTTAGTCGCTTGTTTTCTCTCATTAGGTCTATATACTGTGGCCCCCTGCTTTCATCACTATCACTAGATATCACTAACCATTGTTCACCATCACCCACCTTAAGTCGCTTGTTTTCTCTCATCAGGTCATTGTTCTGTGGCCCTCCCGCACCGACGCTTTTCTTCAGCTGTTCGTTCTTGCCCTGTAATCGCTCTACCACTCGCCTCATCGCTGCTATCACCCGCTCCATGTCCTCCACACTCTGGCCTCCCATTCCAGTACCCAGGTTCTTCTACAGTGCAAGAGGAAAATACACTGTTAACACTAGGTCACAAAGAAGGTGTGGACCATTAACGAAGAGCCTACATAGGGCTTGCTTAACGTATGGAAGGATCACCACACACAGTAAAAGCAGTCAGATATTGTGGGTTACAATGGGAAGAAAGCTCGGTCAAGGGGTCTGATAAACAGTTACAGAACTGGAGAGAGACAGACCCAGTGAAGGGGGATGGGTAAAGGATGCAGTTGTTGGCATCGGGAGACAATGGATTATGCGCCATGGTCTAGTTCACGGTAAAGCAAAGGATACGAGCATAGATGGAAACACACGCAGACGGACAGACAGACAGACAGAAACAAACTGGAAGATGGATGGAAATGAAAAAAGAAACACGGACAAACAGTTAGGAAAAAGTCAGACCAGTTGGCCGCTGGACGTGCTGACAGATCACGGACAGACCGCTGACCTACTGACCAGAGACTGATTGACTGACTGGCAGGCTGCGCTACACAGATAACAGGAATATTGATGGGTAGATAGAGGAAGAAAAACAAACTGATTGATAGGCGGCTGTAAGTTGACAGACAATCGGCCAGAAAAACAGACAGATAATTTGATAAACAAGCAAGCGGGCAGGCAGACATACAGACTCGCGGACAGGTAAACAAACAGTCAGATCGCCAGAAAGTTAGACAGACTAAACAGTTTATTATCATTATTATTACTCTTATTATTATTATTATTATTATTATTATTATCAACATCAATGTTATTCTTAAGTTGAAATAAAGTTGATTGTTGTTATTGTCATTATTATTATTATTATTGTTCTTGTTGTTGTTTTATAGACAAACTAAGTCAACTGAGAAGGAGATCTAAGCATAAACATAGTAACAAACGCTTTCTGCTACAAGAATACTGGCACATCTTGTTTGCTACATTTCGACACACTAATCCGATAAATACAAACTACTCCCTGATCGAGACTCGAACCTACGTGTCCCTGGTTAGTAGTAAGGCATATTATCCACGTTGAGAGAGGCCAGAAACTCACGCTATGGAATACAAAAACTTGAATCCAGGGATCCAAAACGCTATCCAAAACTTTCCCCCCAATCACTCAGTGTAGCGCAGCGGATAGCACGCGTGACTAGTGACCAAGGAGGCAATGGTTCAAATCTCGCTCAAGGAATTAAAAGCGAAGGTTTAGATGAGTGTATCAGAAGGTGAATGGCATTGTATCTCACTATTCTTGTCAAAAAGAGTAGTTGGGAAGCAATAGCAGAAGAGCAACTTGCCTTTCTCGCCTTCTCTCGCTTCTTGCTGGCATCAATCTCAGCCTTCAAGATCTCAACGTACTCCTGGAGATCCTCGACACGAGCCTGTCGGAAGATACATAGGGTTCAGTTTACTGTGGTACGATGCTTCCACTCCTGTTTATTCACTGTGCACTCACCTTTAACCGTGGATTCTCTTTCCTTGCCTGTTCAAACTCGAACCTCAACTCCATGTTTTCCTGAAACATAAATATAATAAAGCATTCATGTCCGTTTGCTGAGTATTCTGGCGCAGACCTTAAGTAAGCCAAACTTTAACTAACACATCTTGACCCAGTGGTACCATAAAACCACAACGAGACTAACGTCTTTTCATAACGCAGTCCATCTTAACATCTAATCGAACCTGATCTAGCTTTTAAATATAAAGAAAGGTGTATCCGTTATACACACCAGTAATGCCAGTGGGCAGAGGAGTCGAATTCGGGACGGTGCCTAATTTCCTTTGCTTTCGTACAATGACTAAATAGCACAACACAACAAAACACAGCCTAACAAACTACGTCACATCATAAATAACGCAGCAAACTTTAACATAGTATAAGAAAATGACGTAACACAGCATAACATAACAAAACATAACACAACATAACGACGTATAACACATATACTGTCACATTATATCGCAACATAACCTAACATAACACAACACAACATAATATAGCATAGCCTTACACATTAACACGATCAACATGACAAAACATGCAGCCAGCTAGTCAGTGAGTGTGAGCACATTCTTTGTAAAGCCATTTGTGCCTCTGCATAGCCTGTAATGAGTGGCTTTACGAGCTACACACCAAACCTCTCCGTAGAAAAACAGACCATATCAACCTCTGATGATCAAGACGAACTTAAAGATCCAAACTGGTGGACGAGGGGAGTGTGAAGCCAATCTATACCAGAGCCCACAGACAAACATCAAAGAAAGAACAGAGGTGATGCAACCTTCCAGCAAATCCGGATTAGCCTGAGTATGTCACAAGTCTGTGACCTGTTTAAACATTGTGATAGAGCCAAAAGCTCGGAATTATTCTGTTTTCTAGTGTAGCGTCCGAAACTACTTATAAAATAATCGACATTTTTTTTACAAATAAACATAGCAAGCGGACGAGTTTTATGTTTCTACAACATAAAATGACTAACACGACACACAACAACAGCACGAGTTACAGACCTACCTGTTTTGCTTCTACAAGCTGTTTATGAAGAGACTGGGTCTTCTGGTGAAGGTCGCGATACATGTCAGCATCTGCTTGATCCACAGATCTCTGCAATGTAGTATCACAGGATGTCACCGGTCGAAAAGTAATACCGCAGCAACAATACGGAAGAACAAATAGCTTCCTTAGCGGAAAGCGAACAATCTGTCTAATGTTTGCATTGTATCAGCTTCTGCCCTTTTAAATCGTTACTTTTTCTAGACTTCATCTTATGAACAGGATTACATTGTGCGTTGCTCATTGCTAACGCTTTTGTTTGTGGAAAATTAAACGCCAATCGTACTTGCAACACGGGCTTCGTAGATTCTTGGTTTAACTTTACACACTGTTTTACAAGACACACCACAGGCTCATACGAGTGGACTCAATGCTGTTTATAGCGTCCAATAGTATGTCAAATGATGCTACGGTTAAGCACGCGGTAGTGTGACATTATACCCACTTGATCGGCCATTCGTTGAGCTAGTTCCCTCTCCACGGAGTCAACAGCCTCCTTCAGCTGCTCGTTGTTTAACTGTAGCGCCTCCATCTGACGATCACGCCCCAGCACGACCTGTCGGCTCAACTCCTGATTCTACAAACACGAATCAATTCCAGATTCACTATATAAACCAAAGAGCTGGTAAAAATAACACTGAAATACCTCGCAACATCGTTGTAATGCTGCATCAGTATCAATAGTATTGTTATGTTTAGTTAATGTTTTATAGAGAAACTACAAAAATTTAATACACTTATATTTCAGAATCTATTTTAAATTAAGCATTTACAGCTTTCTCAGTAGTTTTCCAAAAAGGAGTTTCCCATGTTGTAAGAAAAATAATGCCTTTAGGGGAAAACCATTTGATCTTTGAGGGGGGGGGGGGGCTTTTTGGAAAAATAAAATTCCTGCAAGCCAAGTTCTCGTAAAAAAATAATCCTGCAGCAACTGGTGAACGAAAAATATCCTGCATCATATTCCCAAGGGAAAAAATGTTGCAGTTCAAAAAAAATTCCTGCTAGTGTTTTGTATCAAAAAAATTCTTGCACACTATGGGACATGAAAAGAAAATTCCTGCTCACCAAAAAAGCCCATACCCCCCTTAGAGATCAAATGGTTCGCCCCTTAGATAATATCGACAAAATATTATAAGACTGCCTTGTCTATAACACACTGCAGTGATCGAAGCTGGCTTTTTCTGATAGTTGCCCAGGGACAAGCAATACTATCGTATTGGTTGCCCTAGTCAAAGACCACTTGTCTCAACACCAAAGCAACATGTCCAAAAGGGTGAAACATTTAATAACCAAGGCGCTATGGCTATATCACAGTAGCATGTCCAAAATAGGTTAATCTCCGTAATTGTAGGCTGCTCAACTTATTGTAACTGCAAAACATATCCAATTGAATTTTGTGTGTTTACAATATTATAGCATTTACAATTGCATAATACATCATGAAACAGGGTGTTCTATTAAATGTATAAGTTAAACCAACAACTTTGATTAACGCAACAATACTGTAATCTGCATTGGAGTTATTCCTTCATGTTCGCGTGTGTCTCCACATCTTCGAAGGAAACTGTAAACCGAACTTAGTATTCGTATTCTAAAATTAATCCAGAAGGTTTGCATTTTACAATCACACGCTGATTTTCGCATAAAACTATTCAGACCGAGAACCGTGAATAGTATAAGAAGTAAATATTACACGCTGTCTCAACAGAAGGAATCTAGCTATTCGCCGGACAAACAAAGCACAAGATATAGTTGTTCAAGGCCATTTTTTGGTTGTCCGGAATAAGGTATTTGGCTTATTTCACGCCCTGAGACAATGTTCATGGGACCATGCGATTGTAACAAAGCTATAATCATTACTAATTGTAGTAAAAATAACAATACATTAATACTAACGTTATAATTAATAATAATAATAATAATGATAATAATAATAATACTAACAAAAATAACCTTAATATAATAATAGTAACAATAGTAGTGTCAAAAAATCTAGCTCGAAAACTATGAGGAAATCTTTCTGCTTGTGTGAGAAACGTATAACTGTTTCATGCCTGTTTTGAAGCTTAATTTTGTCAACTCGCAAGGGTGAAAAGATACCTTCTCCTCCAGTTGAAATATCCTTTGCTTCATGTCTCTGACGTCATCATCAGTGACGGCAGCTGGAACCGGACCAGTCAGCGTGGCCCCCGCCCGAACAGCACTGAAAAACACATACATCGTATCAGAGGGTTGATCAGCCAATATGGCTGAGTATTCTTACGAGTCCGTAGTGTTTTGACACAGCTCTTAGACTAGCCAAACTATAACCTGTCAAGCAAATGGCTTGTCAGCGTGGCCCCCGCCCGAACAGCACTGAAAAACACATACATCCTATCAGAGGGTTGACCAGCCAAAATGGCTGAGTATTCTTACGAGTCCGTAGTGTTTTAAAATAGCTCTTGGACTAGCCAATTCATAACCTGTCAAGCAATTGGCTTGTCAGCCTTTCAGTAGTGGGTTTGTTTTGCAATTGCTTTTTAATCAAGCGACAATATAAGGAAATTATTTGAAGTCCTCGGAAAGCTTAAGGAAATTCGAAAATGTTTAGGAAAGTTTTGCAGAGAACTTGTTAAGTTAAGTTTTCGGAAAGTTTTTGAAGACCTTCGGAAAATTTAAAAAGCGTTCAAAAGTTGTTACGATTACTGAGATTTTTAGGGATTCTTAGGTAATTTTCGAAACGTAAACGTAGTATTCGGAATGTGTTTGGAGGTGTTGCGTGTTACGATCGAGAAAAAAATATTCGTTGGTTTGTTTCTCAATTATTTGCTTGTATTGGAAACTTTTCAATAGTTCAGTTATGCCGCAGGTCCAGTGGTGTATTTGGTGGTGTATTCGGCAATTGAGTTTGCGGAGCGAAGAACGAAAGATAACTTCAGCACCGGCTCATTAACAATGTATTTTAATAAAAAGACGAAATAGCTATACCAAGCAAAAAAAACAAACATCGCTTTATAACTTGGCTACTGGTACTTATAAAACCCATCAATTCAAGTATCATTAATCGTTCAAAATTTTGACAGAACCCCTTTAAACTAGCTTAAACGTCCGAATCAAGCAACAGCTGCGCAAAACCTGTTGTCAATTTGTCAAACACCCTGGGCTTCTCACAGTTATGACTAAGAGAAGATCCAAGCCTTGCAGTCACCTCTCTCACCTCTTTAGTCGCGATTGAAGCCCAGTTCTATCTCTATCTGCACGACCGATCGCTTCCCTCAGCATGTTTACTGTCTTGTCAGCCTTCTCCAGCTCTTTTGTTTTCTCTGCTAGTTTTCCTCTCAACGTCTCAACCTTATGTTGCCATTTCTTGCCCTCTTCCCAGCGGATTACCTCCTCAGCTGCCTTGCTGATCTGAAGGAAAAACCAACAACAATAGTATGTTTGATTTGATGAGGAACGTGAGCATTCTTTTGAAGATAACTTCGGCATGATTAACAAAA
The DNA here is from genome assembly GCA_027574985.1 of Umimayanthus nakama. Taxonomy (NCBI): domain Eukaryota; kingdom Metazoa; phylum Cnidaria; class Anthozoa; order Zoantharia; family Parazoanthidae; genus Umimayanthus; species Umimayanthus nakama. The sequence continues at coordinate 12,078 of JAOBRG010379895.1, forward strand.
AAATACTTTCAAAGTTGCAAATGCCCATACGTTGCATTTCCTCCATCAAATGCCTGAACAGTACAAGGTTGGTCAGGCTCAATTCGTTGGTCATCCTGACTAATAGATATATCACTCAATGGTGGTATTCATATTCCCTTCGTAGTCATGATGTCGTGATTGGCAGACGCCCAGGCTAAACATCATTATTACGACCAGTTCATGCACTCCATCTATTCGCTCTATCAATAACACTACATTTAACCCCCCCCCCCCTCCATAATAATGTTAAACATGTCGAAAGAGTTCACTCTCTCTTATCTCCTTAATGGTATATGTGTAGGTAAAGGTAAAGCGACCTTATTTAACGAGTGTAACACGTGACAGTCAGTAACTGATAAACTTGTGGCCCTCGGTGCGCACTTTACCCCGCTTCCTCTGTCAGTGTTCCGTTTTACAGGTATTTAAGGCTCAAGCTACACAGACCCTAAGGTTTAACTGCTCTTGGTGCATGAGATTGGTCCAATTCATCTACATCAGCTGATTGTTAGCACTTCAGTTGCTACCAATGGGTCTTGAGGAATGACCCCTTCCCATCTCCCTTCATGCCATTCCCTTACCCCTCCCTTCGCACTTACACTGCATTGCAAGTTAAAGAGACTCACCTTTTCCTGTCTATCCCGAGGTTCAACTGCCTTTGGTGCATCAGCTTGGTCCAGTTCCTCTAAATCAGCTGGTTTAAGTTTTTTCAATCTGTTTTGGAGCGACTGGACTTTCTGACGAAGCGGCTCTAATTCAGCTTCCTTTTGTGCTACCTACAGCGCAAAACGGAAACAAAACAAGGTCAAAAGTACTGAGAATGTCTCAAGCATCTCAAGATGTCAAACCTATGCAATATTTGCTGTCTTTTAAAAGATATTAAGCAGTCGAATCCAATATTAAAGCCCTGGGCTTATATAAAATAACTTTGTAAGGGGTTTTGGGTGGGTGTATAAACGAAGGGGAGCTTATATCCGGTTGAAGGGTTACATGCGGTTTAAAAAGGTTTTGGAACTAGCAAATATCGGAAAAATAAATTAAAACACACCATTAAACTGGGCCGTTGTGAAAACGACCTAGTTTACGCGAGCACAAGTGGAAGAATGGGAACAGATTTGAAAACAAAATCAAAACAGCAGTTGGGAAGTTCAACATAAAACACAATCACAACAAGCTTGGAGTTGGGGTTTTAAGCCGTATACATAGGAAATAGGACTTGGCAAATATAGATCAACACACGTTGACAAAGGTTTGATTTATTTTATTACAGTTAAACTTCTAATATTCGTAATCAGCGTTTACCACTGCCCGTGCTTCGTTTCAGTTAGTTCGTTTAAAAACAAGCTCAAAAACTACTTCTACCATAGGAACTAGATGGTTTAGTACAGTATCTGAACATGCTCATGCAATGCCATTTCAATTTGACACAGTATCTTCAAACCAAATCTTGTAAGTTAGACTGGCCTAAACTAGCATAAGCCTCACGGTTTCATAAAACAGATTGTAATCAACTCTGTTCTGTTGTACTTATTGTAAAGTTCTCTTGTGGTAAAAAAGAAACCAAACAAATAAATAAACAAATCCCAGTAACCGTGTGATCTTATATACTGTCATAAAATTTATTCATTTTATTGTTATCATTATAACTATCATTATAATTAATATTAATATTATTTTTATTACTATTGTTATGATGATGATATTTATAGAGAGGATGTTCTGTTTTTTTTACTTGGCAAGCCAAAATTCTTAGAAAATCAAGAACATGATTAACAAAACACGTGATTAGGCGGGGGTTTAAAAGTGAGGACACATGTATTTTGAAATGGTATTTGGCTTGGTGAACAATATAGGCGAGTTTCATGTGACGTAATGTTTATCAACAAACCTATTCAATTCTGAACACCTTTGAGGCCTCACACAAAGAAATCTTTGTCTCAATAGCCAATAGCAAACTACCAGAATCATTGATAACAAAAACTGAAACTCGCCTATAGCAACATATTTCAGCGGTACCTTCCGTCGCTCTGCTCGCAGTTCTTGTTCTTTCTCATCCAGTCTCTCCGCAACTTCTTCAAGCTCTTTCAGCTCACTGCCAAGCTTTATCAGAGCAGAGTCTTTCTTGGAGAGATCCTGTGGAGAAGTTGGGATAGCAGACACTAACTTAGATTATAGCTTATTGTTATTATTAATGTTATTGTTATTATTATAATTGTTGTTGATTTTGTTCCTGAGCTTATTGTTATTATTATTGTTATTCATAATATTGTTATTATTATTATTATTCATATTGTTATTATTATTATTATTATTATTATTATTATTATTATCGTGAACTGGAGCAATTTTGCACCAAGTAAAGGTTTGCCTTTCCTCAAATGTCCTAAGACCACTGGTCCTGCATACAGTGACAGTATGCGTTCGGTTGGCCATATTACAGAATACATTAGGAGGACTTCGGAACAGCTTCCCAACACGCTGAACAATAAAACTGTTATCCGAATTAAGAACTAGGGTGAGCTTAAACACACAGCTACGGTAAGTTTGTTTTTTAAACAAAAAAGTGCTCGATTGGAAGGATCAAGTCTTTTTTTACACATTCCCATTTGGGAGCATGATCAATTGAAAGAAAGCACCCTGTTAACCTATGCACGAAAGGATGTTTGTGGGGATTGGCCGTCCTCCAAAAGTGTAACAGATACTGAAAGACAAGACGCAGCAACAATGACGATCAAACGATACGTCTTCGATCAATCCAGTGGGAATTTCTTCTTAATAACACGACAAAGATACATGCTGAGGTTATAAAAACGATTTAGGATATCAAACCACGCAAAACACAACCGAGTGATGCCAAATAATAGGTCATGCTGTTAGGCAGGAGACTTCAGTGGTAGTTCTTTGGACAAAACACAAACATGTATACTGTTTAGTTGCAAACGATGCCTGCATTGGCCACTGGGGTTACTAGCTCACAAGGCTAAGTTAGATGGAAAGTTCTACCTGCTTCAGTTTTTCGTTCTCTTGCTGCCAGTTCTCTTCTTTCTCCTTCTGTTTCTTCAGCTCTCTTTTCAGTCTGTCCAATCTCTCCTGAAGCTCTTCGATTCGACCCTAAAGAAAACCGCAATCTTAAAAAATGCCTTTGTTTAAATGGTCCCTTTAACTAGTGCAACGAAAAATAGAAGCAAATGATATCAGTCATTCTTAAAAAGGCATTAGAACATAGCTGGCAATTTTTCGTGCGCTTTTGTATGGCACGAGCGTGCATCTAAATCTCGATAGACGCACGCCCCTGCGTCTATCAAATCGCGTGATTGAATTCAACCAATCAAAACGCTCGCAATTGTTTAGGAGAACTCTGTATTTCATCAGTTTTCGTTTAAAGTGGCAATGTTCTAAAAGAAATGGTCCATACTTAAGCTGTGCCTCTATCAAGTTATGGATGCACTTGGGAAGTTGGGAGAGCACTCGAGAGGCTAGAGAAGCACTCGGCTTCGCCTCGTGCCACTCAAACGCTTCTCTCGTGCTTTCCCAACTTCCCGTGTGCATCCATAACTCGATAGACGCACGCCAAGCATGGACCATTTCTTAATTAATTAAAACGAAGACAAGGCAGTATAATTATTTAAATTTCACTCAGTAACTCAAGGAATCACAAGAGTAACTACAGTCAACGAAAACCACACTTGAAAGAATTCGGTTATTGTTTTTTTAAGATGTGTCAGAGTTCTAAGCAGTTCTTTATAAGGTATAGTAAACGTAACTGAATGTGTTGAAGGCTACTGGCAAGTCACTACAAGTTTTAAAGTCAAATTTTTATGCTTAAGAACACGATCTAATCAAAGTCAACGAAAGATTAAAATAATATCAAAATAAAAGTCATTTTAAAATATAAAATAAACCAGATTCAAATATCGACTAGTTTGGGAGCGTGAAGTTTTCGTATTTTCAACGAGAAGATCTCGAGCAAATAATTGCAGGCATTTGTAATCATAACAAACAGCTTCGAACGCAGGGATTCACCAAGTTGGTCAAACGTCTTCCAATCCTGTTAGATGTTGGACATCACTTGATCAGATTTGATTGTTCCAAGCTTCTTATCCAACAGTTTTCCGACACTGTTGGACCAATGGTTTGACAACGCTGGATCTATTTAAAGGGGCCTTCACGATTCGGCTCTGCTCAATTCTGTTGACGTTAAGAAGGATGATACTTTTCTTGTTTTATTAATAGACCATCATCATTTACAGATTGTGGGAAAAAGATTTTGATTTACAAACGACTGATTAGATAACGCGGGAATGAAATCAAATGACAATGCATTTTGCTTCTACAAGCACGGTCTAACAACCGCTGTTCAAAGTTGAATGATATTGAACTTTCAATCATTGAACATCACTAAAACCGTTTGAATTACAAACCTGCAGTCCAGAGGTTTCCTTCTCCACAATATGTTGCACGTTGGCTTCTCCCTCAACCTGCATCGCATGCACCTGAAGTGCAAAAATCCCCATTTATTTCCCAAACTAATAAAGAAATTACCTTAGCTTGAAACAACACTATATTGTCAATTCGCGGTTTATTATCTCATACCAGGATATTCTAGTTAAAAAATACGAGGCCACTTACTTTACAAGCAAGTGGCCAAAAGTGCCTTTTCTCGCTTCTTACTAAGCGCACTTCTAGCTAACAGAGTTCTGTGTCAGTTAACAACTGACACAGAATGTTCCACTTTGCGGAGTGAGTAGCAAGGCATTCAACAGAATCTATGGTATGTCTATAAATAACGCTGTTCCAAATCTTTTTGCAGTTCCAACCTTCACAATGACTGGCATTTTCAAGAAGACGATTAACAGTAACAACTAAACTAATAATACACAGGAGGAATCCTGCAGCGGTTGAAGACCGATGTGCACAGCGCTGTGACAGCGAAAACGAGCACAGCGTTGTGTCAGCAGTGGAAGAGACATTGCTGAGGTAACGATGTGCACATTAGTACGACAGCAACTACAATTGACAGTGCTGCGACAGGGCTGCCAGTTGCCACAATTTTCACAGTGATGTGCACGTCGCTTTAACACTACGTTAACATCCCTGTCACAGCGCTGGCAGTTTTCATCTATGTCACACTAGTGTGCACACTAATGTTACAGCGTTATCATTGTCATCGTTGTTGCACCGTTATCAGTTTACATCGCCGACACACTTATGTTGTTGCCATCGCTGTCATAGTGCTACCTAGGCCACTGCTGTCACATCACAGTTAAGTACATTGCGGTCACATGCTATCAATACCACCGATGTCACACTAGGGACACATTGTCACCGATGTGACGTTAGTGTGGACAGCAGTGTGACAGTAGTACAAATCTCAACCGCGGTGCCACCGCCGTTGGATTACTCCATACCTGCCAACACAAATCAGAAATCAGTATACTTTCATCATTGACCTTATAGCCCCTCTCTCCTCCCACCGCAGACCATACGTTTTGTAGCGATATCAATCTTTTAAACAGAGCCACTTCCGGCACAACTACGATCGTGCACTGCAATGCACTCCGCACCGAAACCCACGAACCATTCATACGTACGCACATTCACACAAAGATAATTTTCTAAAACTGTGGAAAAATGACCTCGAAAAACACCGGTGTGAGCTAAAAAAACAGAGAAATATTTACTGGCTTAAATTCTAGAAAATAAGGACGTCCCGAGTTTTGAAGGTTTTGAAATTCAAAAATCGGGACTGAACCCATAAAATCGAGACGTATAGCAGATGTTACTCCTGTGTAGTGAATGGGCAGCAAACACTATGCTGGAGGATGTAATGACGTATTGATCAATCACTAATCAACCATATCAACCAGTTAACAGCGCGAAACAGAAGACGAGCGCACATTTATCTGCCTTACCTTAACGTTCTCCTCCGCTGCAGTCACCATGTCAGCTCTCACTTGCAGCAACGCTTGACTCAGGGACTGTCGGATTACCAACCGCAAATATTTGACAGAAATTTACTCTTTAAGACCATTAACACAAATACACAGCAAATAATTTAGAAACAAACGGGATTGCCTCTTTTAAAAGAGACAGAACATATTTCAACTCACTCTGGTGTAAACTGATAGTGTTACTGAAGGTCTTATCTACTTTTTGATTGTATTTTTGTGAAGTTTATAACTCGTTGTTTAAAAATCAGCAACCAGCAATTACTGTTTTCCTTTGATATCTACAAGAAGCATTATTGAGATTAAGAAAACCTTTAACGGATAAAGAAGATGCAGCTTTCGAAGGATCGCTGCGCTTAGATATTTTACTAGAACAGTTAGACAATCTATCGTACGTGTGTGTCGACAGGAAATGTGCTTCAGCACACAAAACTGCAATCCATTTTAATCTACCATGAAATCAAGCCATCCGCACTATTTTTTCAGTGTCCAAGGAATGATTGTGTTTGAACTCTTTGTTGTCGGTGCTATTTTTAAGTCTCGAAAAGTCAATCTGTTGCTGCTGTTTTTGCGTTTTTAAGTATTTTACCGAGCTAAAGCAGGGTTGCACAACCACGACGTGAACAGCAACTTTAAGAGTTTTAACTGAGTTATCGGGCAAAATAAGAAATGAGTTCATATCTCCACATAACAACTATCAAATCTGGTGTTCAACAAGGTACTGTAGGCAAGACCCAGAAAGAATGGCCTTTACCTTGTGTTGCTTTTCCTTCAGTGCCAGCTGGTTACGCAGTCTCTCCACCAAAGCCTTCATTGTCCGGCTAGGTGCTCTCTCATTGGCTTCTTTAGCAGCTTCCAGCTCCACTGTGAGCGCCTCAATCTATTTTGTAAATAGTTCTCAGTCGCTTTCCAGCTATTATTATCAAAGTAAATAATCACACCCTACGTTAGACCTTGTAAAATGATGTGCTTGCATGTCTTTGAATACGAGACTATGGTTCCGGAGAATTGGTGTATTTTCCCCATGTCATTGACTTAATGTTAATGTTGACACAATAATGACTCAATAAAATTATTGTATTGTATTGTATTGTATTGTATTGTATTGCATTCAGATATTTAGTTAACTTGAATTTAAAGCTTTGTCTACAGCATTCCAGCATTGCTTCTAAAATAAATGAAACCAAAAATTACACTGAACTTGCTTCTGACAGCGATCAGTAGGTTATCAGTGAAAAAGGCACCAACAAAAACTTTTAGTACCAAGCTCATACAAACACGCAAAAAAGCAATTTGCTGCATTTGTTATCAAGAGATTAAGTAACACATCCGACCTCTTTGGACTGTTCTGTGATCTTGTTTTCCTGTTCTTGTTTTTCTCCCTCAAGGCGCTTCACATCTGAAGTGTATTCTTCTTTTCTCCTACAAATTGTTGTCAATTTCGAGTTTTCAAATGAATATCATTTTAACAAATGTAGCTTAAACAACCGTAGCACGAGTAGTCACACACCAACTATAACACACAAGCGTTGCACAGACACAAAAACATGTTTAATATAAAGTAGGATTCATAGTTTTTGTTAAGTTGTTCTTTTTTTCTACATTTCCTGTATTATATCATTGTCTTTGTTACAGCTGTATTTCTTCCACTGCCAAAGTTTCTCGATTCCGTTCCATATATCTTAATCTTTACAACTTAAGATTGTTTCCAGATCCTTTATTTGAACAGCTGAGACGTATTTTTGGACATCTTGTATACAGCTATTTCATCAAAGCCTGTTGATGAATGGCAAGATCGAAAAAAAACTACGGGCTATCAGATATTGTGAGTGAATGCAAACTGCTACTATGAAAACAATACAAACATGGACAAAAATAAAAATGTTGTTTAGTTTTCGCAATTTTCAAGTTTTTCAATCCAGTGTCTTCCACTTTCTTTTATTCTGTGGAGTCCAAAATGGCTTTCCGTCTGAGGATGCTTTAATAAACTCTAAAATTAGGAAATAACCAGCAAAAAACTACCATATTAGCTAATCCCGCGTCTCCGATCTCCACTAAACAAAACACACAAACTGATTTATGTTTTCGAACCACTGTTAAACGTAAACGCAAGCACACCACCGTAACAGAAAAGATGGCGACTGCTCTCTTTACCACAACACAAAGGTAGGTACAAAGTGATTCGTATGTTTTGGGAAATTCATCTCTGTATAAACATTGTGTGTGGTAGCTTAGGAGTTGACACTGAATGTTTCACTATGTCAGCTGTGAAGTGAGTACCAAGACATCCAACAAAATCCTTGGTACGTCAACTAATCAAATCACGCTTGAACTTTCCTGTACGCTTTTATGTGCATTTGTGGTGCTGTAGCGTACTTAATATCATAGGTAAAAATACCAGCCGCCATCTTTTTCCATACCGTTAAACTGGATTTCAAAGAACGAGGTAGAATTTTTACCTTGCGAGTTTCTGTTTTAAGCCGTTTACTTCATCCCCGTGTTCTTTCTTCATCCGTGTTGTTTCGTCTCGCGACTTCTTGTACTTTTCAGCTGCAACAGCCAAGGCATTGTCCTGCTCAGCGACCATGTCCTCCAACTCAAGCAACCGGGTAAGCTGGCAGAACAAGGAAGTGTTTGCAATGAGTAAAATACTACTTCAACACTTGGTTTTATTTTATCGGGGATGCTTCTTTGCTTTTCCTAATATGGACAATGCCATTTATAAAAGCAAATGCCGTTTATGTCAGCCAATGCCATTTCCACATCAGTATATACCATATACCATGGATCAGGGTTAGGGTCGAGGGTTAGTTTTGGTTGTATCTCAACGAGTAAGACTTAGTCTTCTTCATAAAAAAATAGAATGTTGCTTGATATCGCATCGACTGTTTCAAATGGCAACTACCATTTGCGAATGGGAAAGTTTCATCGCAGATACCAAGAAATTGCAATTTTAAAAAACTAAACAAATGGCAAATGGAATTTGACCAACATAGGCTGATATGGTATGTATTTCGCGAGGTTTGATATATATATCTAAACATGGGAAAAGTCAGTGACACGATGAAAAGCAGGTATTATCCAGACACTAAGACAGTGTTATAAAGACAAGTACTAGTTTAAAGATAAAGGAAAAACGTATGTAGCTACTTTATTAGCGATGTAGCTTAGAAATAACGGACGACAAACCTGCACACAAGTTCAAACAAAAGCATACCTATGAAATTTACTGGACTTCAAGCAAGTTATAGTTAGGTGATAGACCGCAGCACCAGCATTACCGTAGTGTTTTATATTTCAGTGTGAGCAATCTGAAGTCAAAAAGGACAGCCGGGCGAAAACTGGCTAAAATATGAATTTAATCAATTTCTTAGTTTGAACTAAGCACATTAGTCAAAAGACGTTGCTCTTTGAGTCAAATGAAGCGGTGAATAAGCAGATGCAATGAAACGATTAGAACAAGCTTTACGGTTGGGTTTTGGACCTGTATTTTACAATATTACTTATGACTCGCTTGGGTTACCGCTCTGATTTTCAATAGGATTTTTGTCAGGAAACTGCTCATGTACTTTGAGAAAACGATCCGATAACAATTAGATACGCTTTGTAACAGTCGTTGTACATGTCGAACAAATTAAATTTTGGAATTGGTCTTAATTACTCATCGACTCGCTTACCAAATTATGATAAACGAAAATCATAAGCACTAATAAACAGACCGCTCAAGAATGACAATGTAACATAGCATCAGTCAGTAATGACAAACCATTTGACCACAGCAAGTATAATCCCTCAATGCAACGTTTTAACTTTGAATAAGGAAGATATAAAACCTGTTGATTGGTAGGAACTGGAGCTCCTTGTGAGTGTAACACATCCTGCAAAAAAGGACAGTGGTTACTTATTGCACATTTGACTGGCTCTAAACTAGCATATTGCTATTACGTTGTCACTGTTACTATGTTTCATTTGTAGCTCTGAAGATTATTATTGGTTACCATTGATCTGAAGTACCGACTGTCTGTCTAACACAACAGGAACAAACTACAGTTCACAGATTTACAGACATTTACATTTCGTGGTTGGATAAGAGCCGTGCCAACAAGCCCTTCTGTTTGAAAGAAAACCTGCATGACGAGAACCTAGAACGAACTCCACAGTGATGAAAACTTACTTTGAACCACCATAACCTGCTTGACTCCGAGATTCAGATTTCTTTTAGGATTTCATTTTCATTACACCAAAACAAAGTCTTACCAAATGAGAGGACTTCATTTTCCTGAATGCTTCGTCACTCTCCAGGTGTAAGCGATCTTGCAGTAGTTGGATTTCTGCCTTGTGTTGTTCCGCTTGCGCTTTGGCTTCCTTCAGTTACAATTTTTATAGGGCATGAATATTAACAACGAGCAGGTGACTGAAACACAACTGAGTATAACTTTATTTCACATTGGCTGTAAAATTTCATAGGTTCAGAGAGACGGAAATGAAGCAACTAAGTTTGACTATTCCCTAATTTTGAACTTTCTGCGTGCAGTCATCTTGAAAAGTGGTGTAAAACGGTTGCAGTGACAGGATAAACTCTTGGCGAAAACGAACGTATCGCATTGGGTTTTGTGACAGAATTGCCGATGTTTCTACCAAAGTGGACGAAGGCAATACTAACATTATATTTGAGAATATAGTCATTTACGCACAAACTTATGATGCAGTAAAATTGAATGCATATTTGTGAAGACCTATCAATGTCTTATCAAAACATATTTTTGTTACAGTTTACCCCCTCGGGGCTGCACTCAACTATCTATATTCCACAACAGGAATGCATTCGGGAAGATTTTCAATTACTCTTTTCAAACACACAGCTTGTCTGTACATCTCAAAAGAAGCGTACTGCTAGTTTGAAGAGATCAAGCATGTGTTTCACTTACTTCTATTCGGAAGAGGGTTAATCGAACACTCGCTTACATCCACCAAAATACATATAAACATTGAAGGAACATAGTTTTCAATCCAGACTTGGCTAAAATGTTCCCCCGAAACCACAATGCATGGACTTGCGTTCACAGCGAGAATCCTCCAAGTAAGTATTTTGTATCAACCAACCTCTCTTGCGTCCTTCAACAACTCTTGGTATTTTGATAGGGAATCTTCCTTTCGGGACAACATTTGCTGCAACAAAAATAAGTGAAGACACTTTATTTATGGGGAGTAACACGTTTTACAGAAACAATCAATAACACTGGTATAGCCACTTACTAACAAGTTAGACTAGCTAATTGTTCACTTAACTGTGAACATCAGCTGAGAAAGCAAGTCTCAAAAGTGAAACAGCCACACAGAAGTAAGGAAGATGAGCAATAATGGTGCAAATCTTGCCACCTTTTCGAATATCTCACACACTTTCGCATAGCTTCCGTACCGAAATCTTAACTTTCAATGTAGATTCCTAGATTCAGTATCTCGGGTGATAACAATCCTTGGTATGCTACTTCGTACCTTCCCATTTATTAATGTTACATGTGTATGTCAAAGGACCTGTCTATACATAGGGTTCTCAATATTTCGAACCACTAGTTACCAGTAACTTAAACTCCCAACAACTGGAATAGTTTCCCGTCAAAGGGAGTACTTCTATATCGCGTACCTGCAAGCTCATTATGGTCGCTTGAGCCACTTTCAAAGCCCTTTTACTCTCGTAATCATCTTCACCCACAGCAGCTCTCTTAGCTTCACTGGTGATCACCTCCCTTTCAGACATTGGGAGCCTTAAACGCAGCTCATTGATAATCTACAGGAAACAACAAGCCCCTTTGTTTATGTAAGCAACACGCATTTTATGTTCATGTACAACTAAACTTATGTCTGATAAGACGGAAAACAAGTCATTTGTGTTTTCAGGGACAAATTTAGTAGAATAATACTAACCACTGATAAATATTATTTATAATATTTATTAATAATTAACAATTTATTAACAATATTTTTTTATAATTTTTTATAACAATACATTGTAATCGTTAAGAAAATGATAATAGCAGAACTTTATAATAACTATTAGTACGTATGAATTGTTATTAATATTAACAGCAAAACAGTAATTATTTTATCAACAACTACAATAACAGTTGCAATAATAAGAATCTTGAAGAAGAAAAAGTACAGTAAACACAAGGTTTTGTGCCAAGCAAGACGTCTCCTGACCCCAAAATGCCTCAAGTGAAGAGTGCACCTCCCATTCTGATTAGTATGCAAACAGAAAGACTGATAGACGACAACAAACCTTTTCCTTTTGAGTAATCTTCTCTTCCAACTGCTTCATCGCTTGTTCCAGCTCCTCGTTCCGCTGCATAGACAGAAAATAAGCGATAGAATCGTGAACGTAGTAAATCATCCATTTTCCTGGAAGATCAGGTATTCGTCGGAATTTCTTTTGTGTTTTTATAGTTAAGAAAATATTTTGGCTGTAGGCATCGATGATACTTTCGCTATTGTGTTGAAGCCGCAACTCAAAGTTTTAGCTGTGGGTCTGTATAGAATATGTTGCTCTTATATTTTAATCAAAAAGGTGTAGACAGGTTGGTAACACATTTAATTAACCATCTTTCACCTACCCTTTGTTAAGGGTTCCATGATTGTTATCACAAATTTCATGGAAATACATAATGGTATACGTATTTCAAAAGCAGAATTTTTGCAAACAATATTTTACAGAAAGTTCAACACATTTATTTATTTTATTATTACTAGTGTACTTGCCCTACCACCACTGTGGTATTGAGCACTCCAAGAGACACCATTTCGAGTATTTCACTATTTGTTTAGTTATAACGCTCCATTTCTGTTCAGCCCTCGACCGGATTGGCATATCAAATGTTTGAACTTTACTGCCCTTTCGAAGTAAGTTAATTTTTATTCTGCACTCCAAGTATTTCGAAGATTGTTCTTTTCACCAGATAGCTCCAAGTTATTTGGAATTATTTTTTGTAAACAGAACCAACAGTTTTCATTTTTCAATTTCGTGTAACTCGTTCACCAACCTTCTGAAGCTGCTTGGACTGAACCCTGCTGCCCACAATGATCTTAATGTGCTCCTTTATCTTGGTAATTGCTTGCTCCAGTTGGTTAGCCACTGGTTGAGATGGGTCTGGGAGTGAGCCGGTTGCTTCCTCAAACCTTGCTGCTGCCTCAGCCATTTCCTGCTGTTGCCTCTCCATCTGATCGACTGCCCGCTCCAACTCAACCTCCCTCTGTTCCCATAGCAATTGCCTCTCTTCGTGTTCCTTGGCCAGGTTAACGTTTTCCTCTTCTAAATCAGATATTTTCCTGTCATGCGATTTGATGATGCTATCAAAGTACTTCACTTGCTCATTCAGTCTGTCAATTGTACGATTTAGTTTTAGGTCCTGCAGTCTTATCTCGTTAATTTTAGAATGCCACTCAGTAACTTTCGCTGCTCCTTTGCGATCTTTTAACGTCACAATGAGTTCTTGAAGGTTATTTCTCTCGAGTTTTATTTCTTCCAACTTATCATCAGCAGCTTCTCTTTCCTTCCTCGCAGCTGTAAGGTCCCTCTCCAACTTAGCTTTATCTTCATGCAAACTCCGCATAGTATTAGCAAACTTCTCCTGTTTCATCAGCGGCAAAGCACCACTGTATTGGCGCCGCAAGTCCTGAATGGTCCTTTTCAAAAACTTTGCCTTATTTCTGGCTTCCAGTTTCGAATGGTAAAGAGTTTGATCTTTCTCGTCTATTTTCCGTTCCAATCGTAGTATTTGCGCCTGTAGTCTGGAGACTTTCTGTGTTGAAGCCTCAAGCTTTCGTACAGCTGTTCCCTCGCTAACTTGCAGTGCTACAATATGGTGGTGCAGTTTACCTGTTTGAAACAAAAAACAAAAAAACAAGACTTTCAACTGAACTGAAACTTAAGTAAAACAGAGAAAGCTTACAAATACGAGCTTTGTTTATGCCACCTTCGCCAAAACAGTAAGGCATAGAAACCATTAAGAAACTACGCCAGTAAGAAAGTAAATTAATAAGTAATTAAGTAAGTCAGTCAGTAAGTAAGTAAGTACGTACGTTAGTGAGTGGATAGATAGATAGGTAGTTAGGTAAGTAGGAAGCTAAATGAGCAGGTAAGTAAGTAGGCACCTACATACGTTTGTATGTAGGTAGGTAAGTGTTTATATAAGTAGGTAGACACGTAAGTAAGTAGATAACGGCCTCCAGAACAGATCACCGTTGCTCTACCAACTGAACTACAAGGCCAGATGGGAGCTTTTGGCAGATTTGGCAGATTGTGGCAAATGAACACTATAGCGCAGATAGGCTGTCCAAAGGCAAAGAGCATTTGCGCCATATTTGTTATTCCACAGCTGTGGAATTGTGGAATTGAACTGTGGCATGTTCAAATCAGAGAAACTAGTTAAGAAACGTAATTTATTCTTTTCAGCCATACCTCACAGCAGCTAACACCAATCACTGGATTCTTGAAACTTACCAAAATTCGTTGTTCTGACGTACAATTTGGTTTACAGTAAAAACATTAAAATACACAACAATCCATTAAGAAACGAAACGGCGTAACGCCTTCTCTCTAAGAAAGAAAGATAATCTGGATGGCACTATGAGCCATTCGTACCACTCCATTTAAGACTAAACGAATTTGCGACCATTTCACCATCCAATCCGGCACACCTGGACTCGCTACTCTCACATCTAAGTAAATTCCCACTGACGTGTCATCGTCTTTTGCATGCTATAAATATCCAATTCTCATCACTACATTTTACATCGAACAATTGCTTCCTACGCGTGGTCTCATATCACATTTCTATCTTGAGATCGTATAAGAGATTCCTACCTATAATGGTCTTCTCATCACTTTCCATCTGCATGTCGTACAGCTGCTTCCTAAGGGACATCAGCTCCTTGTCCTGATATTCCTGCTGAGCCTTTATAGCCTCGGTTTGATGTGAAGCCACTTCAGCTACTTCTTTCAGTCTGGAAACTTCAATCTGAAGCTTCGATTCTGATTCTTCCAAACTGTGCACTTTCTTGATGGCGGCCTCGTGGGTCTGTGATGTCACTGCACCTGGAAATAAATATTGAGTGCGGTTGACGTTACTTCATTAGTTTGAAAGAAAGTACAAGGCAAACGTGTATTAGCAGAGGAGCAGTGCCATCTGAATAATAAAGACCCTTAAGTCTTAAAGGTTGTTCAGGATAATCAGATCTCAGTCTTTCAACTACGCGAAACCAAATAAGGGCGCGAAAAGTGCGAGATCCTGACCTAGGTTAATTTTTTATGTTATTACTATTGTTAATATTTATACTAAAATTACCTTATACTTATGGAGTTCTTGATTTATGCGCAAAAAACTTCTATTATTATTCATAAATTATTAGACTATTTGCCACCTTGAGCTACAGATTGCATATCAACGTTTTTAAACATTTTTAATAAGAGTATGCTACAGTATTCAGGGTTCGTACATCTTCAGAAATTAAAAAACCCAGGGGTATTCAGGGTCAGTTGTTTTACCTCTTATCCAGGCTTGTTCAAGGGGTTTTTCAGGGTTCTTGAAGCCAAGAATGAAAATAACGCTCGCAACGAATTGTTTAAACCAACATATTGAATGTTCAAACAGTTACTGTAATCACAGTAAAGCAACAATGTGCTCCAAGTATACCATTTCATAACTAAGCAGTGGTTTCTACTCGATTTTTACTTGTAACAAAATGCAGCATTTCGCGAGCTTATTTTTTTGATAAATTTCTGTGAGATTTTCCAGGGCTTAAAAAAAAGACTCCAGGGCTTTTCAAGGGGTTTCCAGTGCTTTAAAAATTTTCCAGGGTTTTCAAAGATTTCCAGGACCCGTAAGAACCCTGTGTGTTAGCATCGATCTGTTAACACAGAAAAAGCATAGATCGACCAGTCAGAAACCGTAACTACCTGTTAGTTCATCTCTCAGCTGAAGCTCTATTCTTTGGGCCTCAAGATTTAGTTTTGTAACCTGCAAATGATTTGTTCAGAGTTGTTAGACAAAACAAGACAACCAGTTTGCCATGTAATGTTTCCATCATTGGAAAGATTGACTGATTGATCGATAGAAGGGTGGGGGGACAAAGAGATACGCTTGAAACAACCAACCCGCCCACACGCCAGACAGACAGATACATGGACACATAGGTGATTACACTGATGGGTGTCAATGCTACTGTTAAGGGAGATTAATCTTAATGTGAATAGTTGGGTTTGAAAAGAGTACGTATCTAGACATTGTTTCGAAGAATCTATGATGACGAGATTGACTTAAATGTTTACCTGATATATATTTTTAGCTTTCTCTGAGCTCCCCAACGCTTTTTCATAAATACCTATATAACAGAATACTGTTTCCTCTAAATTACAATAAAAAACTGTAAGGATTGTACATTGAGTTATTATCAAAGATTCATCTTTTCAGCAAAAGCAAAAGCCACGTTTGGCGTGTTATTCTCCCATTTCGAATGGTTCGAGGCAGATTTTCTCGTTATTCGTTGACCTTAGTAACATTCTAACGTATGTTAAATGTTATTACCCGTATGAGGCTACAGTTCAGGTCTTAGCCCAATCTTAGGGGTCAAAAGTGGCACTCCAATCGAATCTTTATTATTTTCGCGTATGTCTTGCTCAAACAAAAACTGTTTTTGGCAATGAGAAAAAGCTAAAAGTTTCCATTGAAGTTAACCTGCTGTATTTTGTGTTAGCGGTTGTCCATATTTCCCTTTTAGGAAGCGCAGTGCATCACTGCGCATGTAATCAGCTTTCTCAAAACACAGCTCCTCGTATTACTACGGTTGCTATGGTGACATCATTTGTTTGGGACACCAAAGTCTTTAGTTCGTACTCAGTCGACTGCTATCGGCAAACTCTACTCAAAACAAATCTTTTCAAGTAGAATTAAAGCTGGCGAACTCGAAATGGACAAATCGAGTCAAAAATCAAGCATTTATTTCGTTTTTTGACGCAGTGTCTTGTTATCTGATACAGATACATCATTGAATAAGGAAAAAAATTAGATGCAAAGAAACTTAATGAAATTTGCTACAAATGAAGAACATAATCAAGAAAATTTTAGTCGGAGTCTGAGTTAGTTGTGCTACTTCGAAGAAAGATTCAGTTCCGAAAAGTTATGGTTTGGTTTAGAAAAATATCTACCCCTTTTTCCCCTTCTGACTGTGCTAAATAAACCTATATACCTTAAATAAATAAAACTAGCATTTACATATCCATGGATATTATGTTTATCCTTTTTTTAGGACAATAGAGATTAGTGCTATTCACAATATCGGCACCAACACAACGCGATACAACCGCAGAGCTCTTACTTCTATCCAATTTAATACAACTCAGGTGCGCATGACGATAAGAACAAACAACATAGATCTAGAAGTCTTAAATAACTTACTTCAGCAAACTTCTGTTCAAGTTCAATATTTCGCACTTCCAGGTCTTCTACAAACCGCTTGAGGTTGTCATATTTTCGAACAGCATGTTCTGCACGCTCTCTTTCGTTCAGCTCCTGTTAACAATGTACAATAATGAATTAGAAGTTAACCTTGATCAGTTCCACGTACCTGGCAAGATATTTGAAACACGGAACTTATAATGGTGTGTCAGAATACGAATGCTCTATCTGTTGAGCTATAGAAATTCTCTATTATCTGAATAACGTCACATACCTTCATCTCAAGAGTTGCTAGTTTCCTTGATATACTGTTGATTTCTTCCGCACGCACAGGATTTGGTTTGCCGCTGTTGTCTAAAGAGAGAAACGAAAATTCAGCTTGCATATTACTCTCGCATAAGTGAAGTGTCTTTCAACTGTAAACTCCCACTTAAAGTTATTAAAAGACTTACGAGTTTTTGAACACATTATACGAATACCACAACAACCTATGCAAGTGCTAATAGTTGTAAAACAATCTAATTGTTAATTACGTTTCCGGTTTTCATAGATATATCAGCGTCTCATCTGCGATGTTATGCGCACCTGAAAATGAGGTGTTGTAATATGCAAAATATCAGTAAATAAATTGTTATTAATATTATAATTCTTAGACCACTCTTGTGTGGCTTCATAACATGTTCTAAAAGCGTTTACTCACCCTTGGCTATCAAGTCCTCCAACATAAGCTCCAGGGAGTGATTCGTCTCCTTAAGAGCCACCAGCTCTCCCTTTAACTCTAATTCGGAATCCCTCAGTTGTTTCACTTCAATCTGATTCAAAAACCAAATACACCATGGTCGGAAGCTCTTTTCCACGGAACTGAACAAGTTACAACAACAAGAACAACAGCAAAAACAATAACTTATTTTTGTATCTCTAAGTTACCTTACAACTTTGTAGATTTGTAAAAAAAATTATACTGACAATCTGACGGTAGCAAGTTAATCGAGTCAGATTGCCACAAGGTTAAATTTACAATCGACGTAAATTGTCCGCACAGCGAAATGATTAATACTTATTTTAATAAAAAAAAACAATTCACGTCATGTGAAATTATATTGGGATGCGATGGTAAACGTAAAATAACAGAAACACTTAATGCATAAAACAATACTCAATAGAAATGAATCATATTGGGCTAAGGACTCAACATATTAACAATGTCGTAATCAGAAATGCAACTGTAACAAGTCTGTTTCAACCACTTGAATTACGGATGATCGACGATAGTATGTCTTCTATGTCACGGGATGGAACAAAACTTACTTCCAAAGTCTCGACAGTAACAGAACGTTGCACAAGTGTGTTTTCTCTCTGTAGAATGTCTCTGTACTTGGCCGTCAGCTCGTTGTACTGTTTGTTTGCTCTTTCAAGTTCGTAAGCTGGTACACTATTGTCCAGTGCTTGCTGAAGAACAGACATCTTGTACGTGGCCATTTCCTTGACAAAAGGTATCATTTAAAAAGAGCTATGAGATATTTCATCGACTTAAATAATTTGATAGCTTTTGCTAACTTGATTATTTGTTTTACACAAATAATTCCTATGAGTTCTTCATCGTGAAACATATCCGAATGTTTAGTTTCAACTGCAATAGCACCTTGTGCCAAATGTTTAATACTTTAAAAACTTCTCCGCTTCCATGCTTTATTGCTTAGAATTTGCACCAAAAGAATTTGGTATTTGAAGTGCCCCTAAAAGGGGGTTTAGTCTATTACATGTAGGCACTCTTAGGAAGGATTAACTAGCGTCTACACTCTTTTATTGCTTGTTTTAGGAAAAGGTACTTGCTTATCGTACTAAAGTCTTTTAGAGGCAGCTTGTGCTCGTAAATATACAAAAGGTTGAGCAAAACAAAAAACAGAAACAAAAAATATTTTCTTGCCATACAACAAAACTAATACTGTTGTTTCTGCAAACCTATTAACATTTACACACTTCATTTAGTACAACGCAGCTGACACTTAGACAGTAAAGGCGATGTTCTTGATCAGATGGTTCAGTTAACTTTCACGACATCTCGCTTCTTACCTTATGTCGCTGAAGATAACCCAGCCGTTCTGTGATAGCTGTTTCCATGGAGACCACATCATTTCTCAATTTCTTGTTCTCCTTTCTCAGCGATGTCTCGACTTCCTGCATGGCCGTGTACCGTCTGCTTAGAGACTTCTCGTTAACCCTCAGCACTGTGATCTTTCGTGTGAGCTCCCCCAACCTCTTCTGTTGTGTGTCTGGTTCATTGGAAAGCGTGTCCAGCATGCGCTAATGTGCCAGTAACAGAACGTGTCAAAATTGGCAGATTTATTTTCTTGTACTGTGTTGGGTTACTGTAGCTCTATACCATAACACACCAGGTTACAATGAAATTTGATAAATATTAGTTGAACGTTGGGCAATATCTTATTCCTTACACCAACTGGACATAACATTAATTCCTTGGAATAGAGCTTGATAACTCCTTAACTGAAACTTACTTTTAGCTTGAAATCTGAAATCATGTTCAAAGAAATGAATCGAGTTGTTATTGCCAGCCCAAATATCCTTTTCGTTCCTTAACTTTGTTGATTCTGTCTTTTATGAAAGATCTTGGTAGATATATTTATTTCCTTTCTAATTAGTTACAGTGCAGGCTCCCATGAAAGTCACTTCAGTGATCAGACGTTTCTTTTTCTGTTTTCCTCTCCAACAATACACCCATAACATTATTATCAATATTTCTTTCTGTGGCGGGAGTGCTATTTTTCAAAAGTCTACAACCGAATACTTACATCAAATTCTTTGATTCTGATTTTATCTTGTTCTCTCGCAAGATCTAAAGCTTTCTTTTCGTCTTCCATCGTATTTCTGTCTTGTTCCCATTGATCTTTTTCTTTCAGGTACTCGTCATATACAATTCCCTTGTGCAAAGAACAAGAATAGCAAGAAACTTTAACTAATATTCAAACGTCACGAATCTAACAGTTAACAGAGGGTCTGTACACATATTACAAGCACTCAAACCTCAATAAATTACCTCTATTTCTTTCTATAACTGGACTGTTGTCGCTATTTTTTGGTGACTCAAAAAAAAAAAGCTCCCGAAAGCTGTAACCCCGACGTACCTGCTGATGGATAATCACAGAGAATTTTCTTTTATAGGTCTCGAGATCTTTTTCCATTTTCTGTAGAATTTCTTCTTTTAAGGACACTTCCTTTAAAAAAACATACTAATTAGTACTTTGCTAAAAACTCGGTGTTGCTGAAGTTACTACATGCAGTGTTTTCCCAAGAACAAGTATACAATGAATAATGGGATGTTCGGCAAAAGAAGACAGATATTGTAAGATAGTGTAAGAGTAGGGAGGAAAAGTTTCGGATAACATTATGGTTAAGGTTAAGGTGAACAACACGGCTTAGAAGGTTTGGGTTAACACTACGGTTAAGTTTTGAGTTAACGCTAGCCTCAAGGTTGGGTTTAACATTAGGGCAGGGCAATCAACTTTTTTCTTTCTCACTCGTCCATGGGACAAGTAAGTTCTGAGTTTTGCTTGTCAATAACTGAACAATTTTCACTTGTCCAAAAACATACTTGTACACATCTTTGCTTAAACTTTTGAGAATAACATGTCACAGTACCTGTTGAAGGTACATACACTAATTAACAAAGTCACAAACTTCAGATGGTGCTTGGTTTTTTTAAAAACATTAAAATCGGCAAAACAATTACTTTTTATATACTTTATCTTGCGATTGCCTTTGTTTGTCCAACCTGTCTTTATTGTCCAACCTTCATGCGAAAACAAGTGAAGATAGGCTGGCAAAGAAATGCCGCCTTGCTCCGCAACTGGATCTCTTACAAAGACCGACAAGGCACTCAAATACCTTTCCAATTGTTCGTGGTCTTTAATTTAGAATCAGAACGTCTGTGAAGATACCGAAATTTACAAGTACATTGCCAGGGTCAAATGAGCACAGGGGTCAAAAACGAGAGCGCACGAGAGGCGGAGCTCTCATTCGCGTGTTACCGTCAACTCTAATGCACTATTATCGACATAAGGTTTGAATACGTTCAAAATTTTGATGAGAATTAATGAGAGTTTCACACGCTTGTCTACTCCCCCGGACGTGTATCCTCGTTTCGCAGCGCGCATGAGGCTGGTCACCTAATTTAATAGCTTGCACTAGATTTTCGTCACGGAACTTTCGTATAATTATCATGTTCGTTTTGCCCAGGGCTTCGGCAAAAATATGAAAAATTTTTAAAAAAAACTAAAGTATCTCTATGATACATTTCTTGAGATGACAATGCTCTGTGAAAGAGAAAGTATGTTATTACTGCACCTGTAGGACTTGCACGAGATGCTCGTTAAGGCTTGCAATGATCTCCGTTGACGAAGGTGTCATCCCTTCAGGCAAGGGTAAAGCCTGCAGCTTGATCACCCCCTCACCTGTAAAGAATACATACAAAATAAACCTTTCACCTGTAACCAGTCACCAAACAAATTATATCTATAGGAGTTAAACCCTTCAACTGTAACCAGTTATCAAACGGATACTACATATTGGAGATAAGCCCTTCATCTGTAACCAGGAATCAAAAAAATAACACATAAATGAGACGAAATCTTCACCTGTAACCAAATAGTATTCTAATAATACGTGCATGAGATAAACCCTTCAGCTGTAACCAGGTATCAAAAATATTAATAATAACAATAATAATAGAAATAATACAAACAGGAGATAAACCCTTCCCCTGTAACCAGGCATCAAACAAATACTACGTATAGTGATCAACCCTTCGCCTGCAATCAGCTATGAAAAAGTAGTTCACAGAGGAGACAAACCCTCCACTTGTAACCAGCTATCAAACAAATATCCACAAGATAAACCCTACATCTGTAACCAGGTGTCGAGGAACGACGTTTACGGGAGATCAAAGGAGTGATACATGCAGTTTCAATATACAGAAAAAGAACTACTTGAAAGAAGTTATAACACAAATGGTGTGAATAGGCGACAGACTCTTCATCTGCAACCAGATATTAAAGACACTTTGTCTACTTGGGGCGCGGGTAACCACGAGCATAAAATATCTGATAACAATAGATGATAAACCCAAACGTGTGACCGTTTATCAAACAAACCTTAACCAAGAAAACAGGAGACAAATAAACTGTAGTTCAGTTGTAAACAGCCATTAAACAAAGAACGTCTACCAACATTGTTAGTGTAAAACGTGAAATGCGGCATGTGGTTAGTGATCATTGTCCAACAAATGAGTACTGTGGGAGCTGCATCAAGTGCTACTCTAACTGCTTACCAATTTCCTTAAGAGCTTTGATTTCTTTTTCTTGTTCTTCAATCTAAAAGTAAGAAAAGCAACAGCAAAAGAGAACAAAACTTTCAAAGAACTATTTATCTTTCCCATACTCATTCCGTCTAAAACTACAAGACAGTAGACTTCCGAGGAAAAAACAAAATCAGTTTCTCAATTTCGTGTTTAATAAACGTAAGGGTACTACTGGCTATCGAGAGGACAGAAGGCAGTTTCAAGGAAGATGATCATACAGGGTCCGTACGTCTTCACAATACTGAATAACAAGAACTTCCAAGTTGGGAGAGCTTTGAGAACAACAAGTGCAAAGATCCTGCTCAGCCAAGGTCAACATAAAATTGATGATTCTTATTTAAATTTACGTTTTATGACTGTTCACAAAATATATTTTGTTTTCCAGGAAATTCTCCAGTAATAAATTTCCAGGAAAAAAAATTGAAAAAACGTTTTTCCATCTTGCAAGCGCGGGGCTAAACGTGCGTTTCTTACCGGAGAAGGTGTGTCTATTTCAAACATTGAAAACTCTAAAGAAGCTGTGTAAGAAAAGTAGACTGATTGCCTTATTGCGTGTTCGTTCCAACTGCATAAGAGCTTTGGCCGTCTCGTCTCTAGCGTGGTGGAGCTCGCTCCTGAGCTCGTCATTGCGACCTGTCAACTGCTCAATCTGCAAAACAAAAACCACAAAACACGACGTAAACAATGGTCAACTTAACTGATTGTTGAGAATAACTATATCGCAAAAACATTTCACGTGTTCTTATTGGTTCTCGCGCGTTCATGATTTCCCGCAAAATCCACAGGCATTATGGATTATTAATGATAGCCAATGATTGTACAGAACAGAGTTGGAACGCACAAGGCAAAGAATTTCCACTTCACGGTGTTACTGTCATATTTTAAAAAATGCCACAATTTATAGTAATTAAAACTTATTAACCTTGAATGCTCGATCTTTATGAGAAATATTTAAGTTCAGCCTTTATACATTGACCTCAGTTCGACAATTCCCATTCAGACCTCAGTCGCCGCTAACAAGTAAATGTAAATAAAAAATAGTTATTTGTTCTTAAACAACTAAATATTGCACAACAAAATCATTTGTAAATGTATACATACCTAATCTATTTTGAATCCATCAGAATTATGAATTGATAAGCTATCGTCATCAATTCACTCTTATTAAATACTGATTTTTCAACTTACCTGGGCCTTCAGTTGGAGTGTAGTGTCATACTGACCAACAGCATTTCTGGACTCAATCATCTGTGGATAGAGTGGTAATCACAGTGAGCCGTACCTTTTTTCAAGACAATACTAGTTTGTCATGCCTTGAGTTGCTCCAGTCAGCCATAAATTACACATCATAATATTTCACCGAAGAGAAGGGGAAAATAGGAAGCTTTTAAAATTGTTTGCAATCATTAGCTGAAATATCTATATGAAAAGCAAGTAATTAATAAATGTAATTGAGATAAACACCCGCTATCAAACGTTAGAACCTCTAAAAGACAGCGTGCTTCAAACACGCATGTCTACTGAAAAGAATGAAACAATGAAACTCTTACCAGAGGGGGCCTGTGAGTATCTACTAACGGTAAAACTTAGCATAAAACACAGTAACAGCGAAAAGAGATTATCAAAGAACTAAAAAATCGAAGTCCCTTAATTACCACAATGTGTAAAGACGCACAAAAGCTTTATTTAATCACAAAATAGAAAACTCATACCGCCATTAACTTTTCCAAAGCCGGGACTTGGACGATATTCTCTCCTTGAATACCTTAAGGTGGAAAAACAGACTGAGATTAAACAAATAGTTTTTAAGTGTCTGTCAGGCCAGAGAAATCAGGAAAAAGAAATGCAAATCCGCGTGGACATGTAAGGTTTTTACTGACTCACAAGGTTTTCCAGAATCGTTTTGAAAGGTCACTGCATAAACTGTCATAACTTAACCGAATAGAACAAACAATTAGGCCTCGGTAACTGGACTCTTACGGATTTTTAAGCTCAAACCAAATTCTGGAGGTTTTCAACAGTCTGTGAAAATGTCTAATAGTTACGATTCGTACAACTGGAATAATATGACATTTTAAAGGAACATTATCTACTTGTGGTAAAAAGTAAAAATTTCGTCCCACAAGTTGTATTATCAACAAACAAAAAGCAGAACTGTGGCAAGCCGTGTAAGTTTTAACAAACCTTGATGATCGTGTAGAAACTTTACAACTCGATTTTACGGACTTTTGGTACTTAGATTTCTAGAGTGAATAACTTTGACTACCAGCGAACCGTACGAGCCCTTAGTATACACTAGTTATACTATAGTTTGTGCTTTTATCTCTAATTTGTGTGTCAAAACCCACTCTCGGGGTTGACTGACGCTTTCAATTCCCGACCTCATCCCAAATCCCATTTGCATAGCTTCCTTTAGTCAGGCAACTGAATTTGTGCGTTTCGTAGCAGTAACTAGCGGTCGGAAAAAGCTGTATACAGCATATACACCAGCACTCGGAATTTTGAACTTGCTGCCACTCTTGATTACTATCGATCCAAATGACTGCTGATTGCTTGATATATAAAACAGTGATACACTTTCATTAAAACACGGCAAATTTCACCGTTCATTCACCTGTGTCAGCATTTTCCCTCAGTTGAGCAAGTATTTCCCTCATTCCGATCTCCAACTGTTTGTTCTCATCCTTTAGTTCCTGTTTTCAGATTGACGAGAGGCCATAAAACAAGAACAGTGAATCACCTCGAATCCAAATCCACTTAAAATCAACTAAAAGCTCCAAAATATCCACCAGGAGATAAGTTTTAATAATCAATATCAAACCTTGTTTTCACTTTCAACCTTTTTCATTTCGGTTTTGAAATTGTCGACCTCCTTTCCACTCTTGAGCACCTCTTTCTCCAACCTCTGGTTCTAAAGGATTGGACAGAGGAAAATGACGTGTCAGGGTGTTTTATAGTACAGCGTACAAGAACCTATAAATAACCTAGGCTGGAATTTTCGATTTAAACCCCACTCTAAGTCTAGAATTTAGGGGAAGGTTCTTATTTATCAGGTAGAATCAAAACTTAAAATTTACAAATCAAAGAAAAGAAGCTCACACAAAGCAATGAAAATGACACGGAACCATGAAAATGTCATACAGACAAACAACATGTCTATACGAATACAGCAACAAATAACTGTATTTCTGCAGTGAAAACACTACATAACAATCCCAACTAACAACTACGAACTGCAAGAGTAACCTTATGCGAAGTTTTGTTTAATCCTAAGTTGTATTCAGTGTAGCTTTAAAGTGCATGCAGGGTTTGTAAAAGTGGATCTATTAGCATTTCGGAGATCATTTGTGTATAATTTAGATAATTAATGTATTCGCACTACCGTAAATGAATCGCCTTTTTCTTAAGAAAATAGGAACCTGTTCAGGAATTTGATACGCACATCTACAAAAGAACCCGTATAGGCTATCTTGGAAAAAGCTTGGTTTTTATATGCAGGCTTTTACTGTACTTTAAAGCTGGTGAAGGCGGGCATCCAATTGGGTCCGGTTGCCTGCTCCCGGGGAAAATTTTCAAGCTTATCATTTAAGGCAGAAATTTAAATTTTTAGCTCAATACATTTTTACTCTTGTTATTTTTCAGGACCAGTAACAAGTTAAAAACAGAGAACGAAGCATGCATATTCTGCTTTCCTTGCGTCGGCTGCCAAAAAATGAGCGTTTCTTTCAATTTTCTGCTATTTTCCCACAAGATAATAAATGGCCTTGGGCCATCATACTTACAAAGTATGATGCCAACATACCAGAAAAAGTCCTGCTAGAAACTTACGCTCCAGTTGTCAGAGTTTTCGCGCGGTCTTTAATGTACCATGTGGTGATCGCGACTTGACTATGGAATGCTGTGCTAATAGAACACTCATAGTACACGCTGTTGGAGTACCTCCTGCAGTTAGCCTTTACCTTTAGTCTTGCTTCTTCAGTGTCAGAATCTGCTGTGACGATAATCCGTGTTGTGGGTGATCTGTCCACCTCATAACCCTGTTCTGCAACAATCAGGTCCTCCGCTGTGATCCCCAGTTCAACAGCCCTGAAGCAAACACAACACACAATAATAATATTAATAATAATAATACTTATGCTCATGATAATGATTATGATGATGACGATGATGATCATGATACCGATAATAATAGTTACAACAATGAAAATGCAATTATTGAGAAACATTTTTTACTAGCCCCGGTACAACTTACATAATTATGTAACATTGATTTCTCCCCTAGAGAGCTTATGAGTGTTTCAAAAAAAGAATCGTAACCCCAACATTTGCCTACAAGAAGCTCTTATGATAAATTAGGCTTATAACAAACTAAAGTATGAAACTGTCAAAATAATAGGGTACCAGGTATAAATCTTACACATGTTTGAAAAAATGAAATTCATTATTTTAGGTAAAAAATTGTAGTAGTGAACATACATTGTAAATCAAATGTCATAACGGGCAGAGGAAGAAAGGTGACAACCGAAAACTGTAGAAAGAAATCTGTTTTCACACCCACCACCAAGCAGTGAGTAAACACTCAATTAAAAGCACAATTTTCGCAGTAAAACGTACAAGGATAAACAAGTCACACAGCTGTAAAGATTATGTATTCTGCATGTGCTGACATTCAATTAACGTCAGCTTCTGATCAAGACGCCATCTTTGAAACAGTCTTACAAACCTTATCTCTTGCGTTACAATGCAAGATAGGCTGTATTCCACCAAAACTACTCTAAAGATCTCAAAAATTGGAAGATGGTTTTATGGTTTTTTGACTTCTTAAAGCTTCAAACAGTTTGAAAATAGACTTTAATGAAAAAAACTTGTACGTTTATTTTGAGAAAACAACAAAATTCATAACATAAAAAATGTTTGTTTTTATCTGACCTGTCACTCAAAACGTGGCTACCACTGAAACAGAACAAGGCTAGACAAGTATTCGACATACCAAAATGTTCGCAGCTAAACTTGAGACAAAAAATAAGTTTCATTAAATTTGTAACCCGCATTCTTCAGCTAAAATCGCAAAACAACATTCATCAGCTGGTTCTTTCATACTGCCTCTACACCAGCCACTTACCTTAACAAGAGCGTTTACTGCATTTTTATAGTCATGAGAATTATTTTTTCCAACACCTTCTCTCCTTAGTCACGCCACGTATAACAAACTCTAAAACAACATAGTTGTTCTTGTATTTGACAACACACTGGAAACACCCTTTTTACGAATGTCTGCTCTGAACAAAATACCGTATATCTGTATATTACCTGGCACCCCTGTGCATTGCTTGTTTTCGAAGTTGTCTCTTCAGTTGCACTCTCTCTTCTTCAAGCCTTTCAACCTAATATTAAGGAAAAACCGTTTCAGTTTTTAGTTCTAAGCTAAGTTTGCATGCATGGGAATAATATGGATTGTTCAGTTTTCAAAAGCTCTCAAGCAAATACGAAACGGGTTATCTTGGCCGCCAGAAGAACATCTTAACCTTAACCATTCTAAAAGGTCATTAAGCCCAGGTCAATAGCTGCAGTTACAGTACATGTTCTTCCTAAAGCTTCGCTCCCCTTAACTATATTGAATTGTTCATTCAGATACTATTTGAGAGTTAAACCATATACAGTAAAAACAAACGAGTAAAACCATACGATTTGAGAACCTGTTGGGCTACAACTTGCAACTTAGACCCTCTCTATATAAGAACCCCTTTAGCCTAAAGATGGCAGAAAGGTTCTTATTTTCAAAAAGCATTTACAACATTTACTTAAAGAGAAATGGCATAGTAAATGTATGATCACTCTGGATGAGTAGTTGCTACATCTCAATTCTAATGTTAAATAATGTGACATATGAGAAAAGATCTCCTATATGTTCATATTGAAATATAAGCAACCATTAGGTACACAAATTTAAGAGTGATGATCACTAATGTTCTTAGCAACGACATATTTTTTGCAAGAAAAAAAGAACCTGTTAAGAACCTAGATAGCCTAAATTTATGTTAACCACCATTTGTGTAAGAACTTGTTTAGGCTAACCCTGGAAAATGTCGGTTCTTACTGTAGTATAGGTTAACAATTTTCATTGTCTTAACGTGCATTCAATTAATATAACTCTCAAATACAATTTTTACGGCTTTTCGAACACCCTTCAAACAGCAATAAAATTCAAGGAGTTTAAGAAGTAGTGAAATTCCTGTTGAAAACAAAAAAGTACCATCGCATTGTCGCTCTAGAAGTAACAATATCATTCTTATAAGCAGCTTTATCATTATAATTGTACAAAGATTAACATTAGCAGTATTATTATAAATGTAGATAGATGGACATTATCAGTCGAAGAGCCATTTTCGTGTATTTTTATTTTTTGATATCATAACTATTATTATTATTATTATTAGTGTTGTTGTTATTATTATTATTATTATTTTTTATTTTTTTTGATACTTTTTCATTTATTATGGCTAAGTAGGTTTTACAGTGATTTTACAACATTTTTTAACCATATATAAAACACAAAAACATACAATGCATACCGAGCTTTACAAAGCGGTTAAGGAACTCTTTCGAAGGCAATTGGAATTAAGGAGGAGGCTGACACTTTACAAATACTGGCTATTTACTCATGAGGTCTTATTTAGTGAAAATTAAGATCTCCCATTTCTTACGGAAACTGTCG
>JAOBRG010379896.1:0-25783 GCA_027574985.1 Umimayanthus nakama
CAACCCACTGATTTTTCTGAAGTCCCGCTCTATAAGTATTTATTTATGTTGAAAGGCTTAACATATTGTTTTATTTTACGGAATAACTGCCTATAAAGGCAAATCACATTCCAATCGCGTTTCTGACACACCGTAGCTATGGTTGATACAGATACAAAAGAAACAGTTTGTTCAGCGTTTTCAGATGCTAACAGAAATTAAACTGACGAGTTTACAAGGAACATTTCATTTATCTTAGCCATTAGCCAGAGTTCTTGTTGAAAAGTAACATGGTGCGATAATACAAATGGCCTGGTTGAGCCTCGCGGAAAACGTATGCTTGTTCTAATAATGTTCTGGCGCATACTCACTTTGAAAGCCATATTTCATTTTTGATTGTTACAGAAACTTTGTAGCCCATGAATTCAAGACTCTGTAGTTGCGAGCTGGCTTCAGCTAGCTGTTCGTTTGTGGCTGAAAATACAAGAAACACCCTGAACGTTTTTCTGCTGTGTTGAGTTAGACCGAAACTGATGTACGTGTTGAAGTATTCCAGCATTTTCTCATTTTTGACCAGTTTTGCCTTCTAGCTATAAGTCGCACGCCGAATTAGTTTGATAATGTAGATGGTTCACGCTTGTAGTCATTTAATGAGAGGTGAAGTCGTAAAGCAGTCCATCTGCTTCTATTGCTAGCGGCAAATATCTACGCTGCATGGCTTAACTCCAAATTAGTCACGAAACTACCCAAGTGTTCTATAAAACAAAAAGTAAGACAGGCACTAGACCTATTTACCGGTATTTCATGACTTCTACATTGGCCTATCTTGTTTGTGCTATAGTTTTGAAGTAAGACAGCAACTTGCAACTAAACTATCCCCATCAAGTAGTGATCAATATTTGCTTACCACTGTCGCAACTTGATCAAGTTGTTACCCCTGGTTACCTTGACCCTTCGAGTTGGGTTTATATTTTTTGCATATTAAAAAGAGTTTAAACAAAAGTTTCAAAGTTGATTTGTTTTTCAGACTTAACACAAAATATCAAGTCCTAATTAAAAACATGGCTTAAGATCTCGTTCAAGAGTGACATAGTTTTGAGCGACGGAAAAAAACTTGTGCATTCGTAAATTAACTGAATCAAAAAGTTTGTACCGTTTCAACAACTTTGTAATTTTGGGTCAGGCAATTTTTGTAGGAAAAAAAATAAATATCGCTACGTACTGACTCGGGTATTAAGCCGAGTCAAACGAGCACGAAAGTCAAATAGAACTAATTGGTTCAGATTCTCAGCCTTGTTTGACATCTAACTCTCATGCACCTTCATCAACTCTTCAGCGTTCAAAGTTTCAACAAGTCGATGGTAGTTTAAAAATAAAGAGTTTAAATTCTCACTTTCGTTCAACCACCAACTCTCACACACTTTAATTTATCGACTCTATAGCGTTCTCATTAATAAACCATTTTGCCAATCCAAATTTTTGCCAGATTCATTCCCTCCGATAGAACTAAATGCAAAGTTTTCGTCTGGTTAATAAGCCAATACTTGACCGAGTTATGACCTCTAGCCACCACAAGGGAATGAATCTAGCAAAAATTTGCGTTAGCAAAACGGTCTATTTTAAGCATGTCCAAAATTTTGATGATCTTGAGTTAATTGAGAGTTGAAACTCTTACTCTCGTTTACCTGCTATGAACTCTAATGCACTCTCATTGACTCTTGGACATTCTCATCAACTTTGAACATGTTCAAAATTTCGACAAGAGTCAAAGAGAGTACAAACTCGACCCTCACTCTCGCTTGACCTCCAGCTCTTGTGCGCTCTCATGCATCAACCCTCGAGCGATTTCAATTTTGAACATGATGAGAGTCGATGAGAGCTTCACGGCTTTTGTGTAGTGTTTCATGATGGACTCAAGGTAATGCTAGTTTGTTTGATTATGAGCGTGAGAAATAGACAAACTTCAAATCTCAAATCTGGACACTCAGTCCTACTGCAACTGTCATGCTCGTTGACTGGTACATTTCATTGCAATTACCACCACTAATTTTCCTAGCTCGATAACTAAATATTTGATCGTAAAATACCAAACTAAAGTATACCGCTATACGATGCACTTGTTTCATTTTAAATCCGAAAGAGATTGTTAAAGTTCGTCAATAACCATTATCACTACGAAAAAAGAGCTGAAAAGTAATAGTTGAAACGCCGTTGTTAGACATCAATAAACAAAACTGCTTTCTCAATTGCAATTGCGCAAGATGCAGCATTAACAACGATTTATGGCCGCCTATTAAAGATTCCGGTATTCGAAAGAGCATGATCCAATTTAGTTATACTCACTGAAAATTTTAGATTGATCGAAATTAAAGCGTGATATAATTTCTTAAAAATTAGCGTTTAAATCTTTCGAATTTACAGATTCCAACTAATATTTATGTGGTTTTAAGTTTTCAGACACAATTACCTCTAAAGCTTCAAATTGTAAGAATCAAACTGTTTGATAAGCTAACTGACTGTACTATAGTTTCTTTTATTAATTAACAGACACTTATTTAGCTGTAAGTTGAGTTTGTTCTTTATTATGCAAATAGTGCACAATGCAAACAGTGTGGAATTTGCCGACACGCACAGAGCGCATGTGCGCTAAATCGAGAAGACGTGCAGACTTTGTCCTAGGTATTCCAGGTGCGTGTTATTCATTTAAGACCGCGTAGCTGTTCAAAAAAACGCAGCAGTTGGAACTACAACAAAGCTTGAATCGCCACACTCCATAAGGTACCATGGACATGTGTTTTGTGAGATCTTTTTTTCATTTTTATTGAGACTGCACTTTTGAATAGAAGATAAATACCTGTACAATCGCTTCAACCTTTTTGTCGGATGCTTTGCTAATCTTTACGTAGTCAGTATTGAATACAGTTCGTGCATGTCCGTTTACTTTTTAACGCATAACTTTGAGCCTTGTTTAATTTTCAAAGAAAATTTAAAAATGAAAATCTGAATTATATTCAGTCTGCATCGCCTAAAGATAAACTGAAGCATTTTCCAAAGGCTGCAAATACCGAACTTAATTGTCATGACTAGAATGTCTTCTGTCACATGCGCACACGTTGTCAGTAGCGCTGCAATGCTGACAAATGAAGGTGATCATTGATAACTCAATGAGTTTTTTTCTTACTATTTTAGTTGTTTTTGTTGTGCCGTTTACATGCACTGGAGCAAAACTTTCAGCTAACTGTACCCGTTCAGAACGTTTTGGGACTCGCTATTTTTAAGTTTGCATCTTTTGGTTAATCAATATCAAACTCCCACGCAACGTTCACACATTTCCTCTCTCTTTCATTTATTGCTTAAAGTTGAATGTTACGACAAAAACAAACTTCAAGTTGGTTCAATTGTCCTCTCAATTAGTGCTGAAAAGGGGGGAGAGATTGAAATTAAAAGTAACTACTGTATATACAATTGTCCCAGCAGTTTTGCGTTGTATGGTATTTTGCCTTTGGGGCTCACAAAACTGCCATTCAGTCAGTCAATTCCTAAGAACACTTTTCAGCTTCACTCTATAAACTACCATTGATTGTTTGAAAATCTAAATACTTTTGTTGTCAAAAGCAATTAACAGTGGGATCAGTTTAAGCTTTCAGTCTCTGTTTAAATAATGCATCTAGTTTTAAGTTTTAGTCTTAAAAAGTGGAGAAAGCTTTTAACATTTAGTTGCACTATATTTTATCCTGCTCGCCGAGGGGATGTTAGAATGATGCAAAAATAGGACAAGGGAGGTTTTCCCTTCATTCTGAAGGAAAAAAGAAGTAGAACTTTCTAAAAAAGTATAAACCAAACAAAATTGTCTACGTTGTTCCTATAGTGTAAAACTAAAAATTCAGCACGGTATGGCAATGACAGCGAAGCAGTGCATAACATGACATTACGTAAGGAACGCCAAACAATTATAACATATAGTACGGTAAGCTATGATGTATCATCATGCAATATATAATGACATTTTTTATTTAAAATGATATATTTTAAAAACTTGTAATGTAAAGCTTGACATGTCTTCACTAGTTGACAACCGTATGATATACTATATCGTGTAAAAAAAGTAAACCGCACAACATCAGACAATAAAGCACTACAGTCTAATCATAGCATACATGTATATTAGCACACATACTTATACTTAAACAGCACTTCAATTCACTACATAACCACTATATAATCATAGCATAACACAGCATAACAGTAAAACCACGTGACGTCACATGACACAGCACAGCATTGAATAACATAACATAGTACAACTAAACATGACGCGGTATATCATGCCGTGACGTAAAACAATAATTTGGAATAGAATCTCGAGACTTACACATTTTAGGATGAAATGTCTGACAATAGACATGTCTCCACTTGGGAATCAGCAACTTTTTTAGTAGATAGTATCGCTCCACACAGGAAAAAATTGAGAGAAACGCAAAAGAGAAATGATTTATCTTCAAATTACCAGCTAATCTTCACGTTTTCGATCAAAGACATCTGCGGCAGGTATAAAAACTTACTCTATGATCCTTAGCTGCTAAAGTAAGGATTTTGCGGAAGAATAAGTGACTTCACATTTTTTAACCCTCTATTCAAAACCCATGTGTATATGATCATCAGTTTCAGTGTTTTGTCTCGAAAAAGTAGAAACATTTGTTATCACTTATCTCTTTCCATTCAAAGCTCGTGCAGGAACGCTAACAAAGTTGAGATCATTGACTCTTCAAAATGTTCAAGAATTTTTCAGCTTATTCAGCAGACACCATCACTAATACGATAGAAAGTATCATGGTGATAACACTGCTGCAAAACGGATAAATGAGCTTAGCACAGGAAACACGGACAAAGTCCAATGCGTTTAAAGTTAAAGATCCTTCAGTTGATATTTACTGATCAAATTATTATAAACGGAAGCTTTGTTTGTTTCTAATATTTCCTAATTTAGGACATCTTTTGCTGCAACGGAAGGATAACCAATTCAATGCTTTATTTCTTATCAGCTTTAAGAAGATGGCTAGCCCAGCTACAGTTTTATAGATTACAACTCTTAAATACCTACTGCACTGCACATGCTTGTTTTCATAAAGAGAAAAGCGTGTAGTGATACAAGCATACTCCATAAACAAGACAAGATTGAGTAAACGCTTCTAGTCTTTTTTAGATACGAAGATGTCTTAACCAAGGCTCGGTGCTATTAAATCTTTTGGCAAATGAACAAAAAATTTTTCTTAAATTGTTCTAATTTCTAGCATCGGTAATCACATGGAATGTCGGGTGTTTTGTCAAAATTCAACTTAATTGTTCGAGCCTTTCGGTGATTGCGACTCTTCAGTTTTAACAACTGAAAACATGCAAGAAAACTTTCCTAAGTTCACGACGTTATATTCATTTGCATGTTAATAACATAGTTATAAATTAATGATATTATAGAGATATCGCAAAATTGATAAATAAAAGTACCTTTGAAAAGGAAGCAGGCGGAAAGTGAACTTAAAAACGTTTGAAGTAGCGCGGTTGACTGAGGTGAACTGCGGGGTTAAAGGAATATAAATCGTTACAGGTGAACTGAAGAACTATCACTTGACTGATTGTGTTTAAATTTTGTACAATTAAGAACCTAAAAAGAGTAAACAGAGTTGTAAAAAAAGAAAAAAAACCAAACAAACAATAAATACATAAACAAGCAAATAAGCAAATAGATAGCGATATTTAAATGTTAAGTAGTAAAATCAGTAAATAAATAAGTAATTAGCTTTATTTACTTAAAAGTAAACATGTAAAGAAAAAGTAAAACTGATGTAATTATCAAACGGTCAACTGAACCTATTAATTGTTGTAACTATAAAGGCTAGACCTGATGCCAAGCTACAAGTGTTGATAATTGCACCTTATGCCTCAAGAAATACTTGAACTCTGTAAAGCCTCCCTATGGCAAAGTGTTTCTGATCTGTCTGTCGTATTAATTTCAATATTTTTGTCAAAAATGTTGCTTTTTGTATTTTTTAAAAATAGGTTGGCATTAATGTATCTATCCTACCTTTTGAATCAGATACCGAAAATCAACAAAGTTAGCGTAAATTTTCATGTTACACTTACAGAGCAGAGATGTTGCGTGCATTAGGTCAAAGGCAATCCCAACTTTTTTTTATGAATTTAGATGTTTTGGTATTTGATTTTGTAAAGCAAAGCGTCAGCACTTCATTCAGTTGGTGGGGCAAAGTGTAATGTTACCATCCTGTTGTTTAAGCCCGGCAGGTTTTTGAAGGCTAGAGAAAGCATACATCCTTTATTAATATTTGACCCAAAGACGAATTCATTAATGTTTGCCTCAGAATTTAATCTTTCTTTTTCTGCTTTGGAGAGTATGACTATGAGAGAGTATGAAGCTTTATTAATCATTACCTCACGTAAACGGTAAACACCAATAGCAGGTTTGATTCTTTGTTTTCGTTTTAGTAGTTATACAATGCAAACTGTAAAGAAAGTCATGATAACTAACTTGCTGTGAAAAATATCCAGTTGGCGTAAATATTGTAAGTACTGAATCTGCTGTAAACACTCAGTAATCAAGGTGAAAGGTCATAGTTTTAGGATACGTTTGTACAACTAGCAACTGTTAGTCGCTTTTTCAAGCAGACGAGATCGTACAGTTTGATCAGAACAACCAAATATGTACCAGAAAAGGACTTTGATAATATTAATAGGTTTGAGTTCAATCTGGCAAGCTCATGATAAAGGTAGAGACAACCGTAGGTTCATTTAAAAAATGTCAGCGACAGAATGGAGCCGTCAAAACTCTGAAAACTAATTTAATTTATAAGACTATAAGGGTTTTCTAACTCCGCAGACTCTTTCTCGTTGTGATGTTGTATAAGGTTAAACCTTTTTATGCTTAAGAAAATGTTAGCTGGTTTTGTGCGGTCTACTTGATCAAAGAATCCATTCTGAGTTTTACATAAAAACTTTACAGAAATCTGCATCATATCTTACAATTATGATATGTCTTCGAAACAAACTGATCAAGCCACATCCGTACTCTTGCCATGCCTAACCTAACCGAACCAAACATCAGTACCGTGAGATCTCACCTAATGTCCCTGGTGTCCTTGAGGTCTAACCTTTCCAGTAATTTTAAATGCTAGGATGGATTGGGTTCAGTGAGGGTCAAAACCACCTAGGCACTGCACTGGACAAACTATTTATAAGCAAAGACAGTGAAAGGAAGTATGAGTTGGGACGTATGAAAGTTTTGAAAACGTTGCCGACTTTGACGAAAATCAAACTTTGTAAATTGGCAGTCATAATATATCCTACAAAGTTTGTTTTTCACAAGCTACTGTTCTTGGATTTTGTCATTGTATGTTTTCTTTGACTGCACCGAAAAGATAGGGGAGCTCATGACTGTTGTCAAGAGAAAATATTAAGGAACACAAAAAAACCGTCCCAACCGTTTTTGAAATAAGAAGTTTTTCAATATTTAAGTAATTAACCTTTTACCCCGTCTTTGATTTCAAGATTTATTATTTCAACTAAGGCAAAGTGGCATCTATAGTTATCCCACTATTTCCTCGTCAGCTCCAAGCCCGGCTACAAATTGTAATGCCTCACTGCTCCCTAGTGGCTGCACATTTTACCGCAACTGGCCTTGCAAACCTTAAGGCCCATACAAACGGACGCAACTACATTGTTGGCCAACAACAAGCAAAATTCAGTTTGGTCCAACATGTTGCGTCCGTTTGCATAGAACCACAACAATATTAGCACTTTTTGGCACTTGTTGCGTGTAGTCAAAACCGGTCAAACTTTTGAGCCCATGCACACGGACGTAACATAGCTGGTAAAAAAAAACCCCAACAATGCGCAACAAGGTTGTTGCGTCCGTTTGCATGGGCCTTAACACAGACGGTGTTGCGGCCAGTGAGCGAAGTTGGCCGGCACAATTGGTAAGATCTCTGACTGCCAACCGGAAGGTCCCGGGCTCAATCCGCGGTCTGGAAGAGGGTTGAACTTTGGGAGTCCTTCTTTCACTACACCGTCCGCGGAAAGGGACGTTTAGCCGTTGGTCTAGTTTCTCGATATTCGATCTTGGGACTTAAAAGAACCCACACACTTATCCATAAGAGTAGACGAATGCCAGTAGTGTGGAATGGCACCTTCTCCCCTATAAAATGACAGCAATGAAGTTTCAGGTCTTGGAGGGGAGGCTGTACAGGCAAATGAATAATTAGTAAAAAATTTGACGGTAAAGGCACATTAAAAGCCATACATATACAATGTTAACTTCTGTGCAATTGTAAGATTACTTATTAGTTTTAGTCAGGGTTTTCTTGTGTTATAAGGTATGTAACCGTCGGTACCTTCTCACCACCATATGTTACTTATGGCTGGAGTTCCACTGTACATGTTTTACATTACATGTATTTTTCATCATTTCAGTTCAAGCGATTGACACTTAGTAACAGCAGAACCGGTTTGTGACCTTCTTAAAACTGAGCTCTCCTTCTATACTGCAGCGCTTGAGGCGAAGTGACTGAAACTATGCGATTATCAGAATATAATTTAGTTGTCTAACCATACCTTAAAATATTCTTATATGATAATTTACAATTTACAGCGATCCATGTCTTGACGATAACAAGTTTGGGCACAAAGGCGTAACTGTTTTATTAATTGAACTACACGCTTTTAAAATTTTTTGGCGATTTCAGCTCCAAATTGTTCTTAAATTGCTCTTTTTTCCTTATAATTCCACTCGGAACAATAAAACGACACTAAGAAATACGAGTTTGCTCCTCTCTCATCCTGCTGTACCGACGCGAAAGAGTTCTAAACTGTCTATACATTGCCCGCGAACATGACGAGCTCGCTCATCACAGCTCAAGCGCTCGATGACCCAGCTGATATTACTGAACAGGTATTCCTATACATGTACGTCTCAATCGGTGTACAAGAGTTGAATTAACTTTCTTGAATTTTTCTGATCAAAATCTCAGCGTGGTGATTGTTCTTAGCTTGTTCTTAATTTTTGGGCAAACATCAGCCTGGGTGTTTTTATAAAGTTTGTTCTTCTAAAAATGCGTTTGTAAATTGTATAATCTATTAAAAGCAATTGGAAGTGCTGGTAAGGTGAAGCCAATTACTCAATCAAATCAACAAGAAATGTATGAAACTTTCAATATCACTAATCCCTTAGTCAGAACTTAGAAGGGGTTTGATTATTAAGCCGTCATCACCTATGCTTTACTACTTTGTCCCCAATTAATTAAAGTCTGTTAATCCGTTTATGAGCTGAAGTGCGGTGTGATTTTCTAAAATAGAAGCAGTGCCTAATTCGCCTATAGAGTATTTGATTACTTGGGGTTTAGCCAGATAATTATACCACGCTTTGCTTGAAGTTGCCAAGAAAAACTACTCTTATTGTAATTAGTGACAAGTATACTGTTGAGTACTAAAAACTACTATTTTTAGTGCTGCTATTGCTTAAGGCGTATTAAAAAGAATAGCAATTCACAAAACGGAAGTATTTAAGCTTGAGATTAATGGTGGAACCTCTGGTATCAACTACAAGAAACAGAAGGCTACATGCCAGTAGCCTATAACTTTGACCTTTCCGTTTGCTTGGTAATTTCAGTAATGTTGAATAAAGCAGAGCTAGCACTGTTTAATACTGACTGTATTACCATGATAGTAAATTCTATAACATGACGAACAAAGTTTCTAATGAACCAGTGGCCTTCTTTAAAACTTTAACAGTTACACTAATTTTCAAATTTTACAAAATTTGCGGATTTTTAAGCTTGAAGTAGTCAGTTAACAGCAAACGTATCTTTTCCTCTAATCCACAAAATGAATGGTGAGCTAGTTCATAAATTAGAACGAGTAACACGTATCACTTCTACTCTTCAAGACAAGCAAAATGAATGGTAATTTCAATGGTTTTCGTCAACTGGTTCAAAAGTTAGAACAAATAGCACCTATCATGATCACCTAGAACTACATTTCAAGACTAGCAAAATGAATGGTCATCTTTTGGCCTTTATGGGTTTTCGTCAAATTGTTTAAACAACAGTGGTTGGAGCGAATAACGCCAATTACTTCTACTCCTAAGCATAAGAAAAATTTGGTCATTTACGAGTTTTCATTAACTTGTACTAAAACTTTCAGTTTCTTGTTGCTGCTGTCAACGTCATATTAATCTTTTTCAGTGATTAAGGAATCCGAGAAAAGCTAAAGATAGAAAAAGTTTTGACTAGTTATCGATAGTCTGATAGGCATACAGTTATGTTGAGAGAAATAGGGGCACGGATCTGAATTGTAAGAAGACTCGGTTGTTTTCCTCTGAATGATAAGTTAGGTTTTGAAAACAAAAGTCACAACTCATCAAAAGAAGCGATACCTAAAATAGTTCAAGAGTCACGTGTTCCACAGTCTTTAGCAGTGCATGCAGTTTCAGACACTTAACAAGAGCCTAAAGGCCCTTGCAAACGGGCACATTAAGTCATAACTTTGTTGCGTGTCAATGTTGCGTCCGTTTGCATGGTCCTTAAAGCTTAACCGGTTTCAAACTTTACGCAGCAAGTGTCAACAAGTGCCAACATTGTTGTGGTTCCATGCAAACGAACGCAACATGTCGGGCCCAATCAATTTTTACGTTGTTGGCTAACAATGTTGCGTCCGTTTGCATGGTCCTTTATAGAAGTGGAATAGAATCTTCAAAAGGGATTTCTCCAAAGTCAAAATGAAGTTTCTCGATCATTTTGACTGGAATATGCGACAAACCTCTAACCATTTCAGACAGTATTATAAAATTTTCCTCAACTAAATTCACACCTGAAGCTTACATGGTTAATATTAACTTGCGGTTAGCCCCTAAAATAATGTACTATACGGCATATCCTTACAGTTTCGTCAAACTTCAGACCAAAATGTCAAAACCTATTCCCAACTACAGACCACAGATCATAACCATACCCAATTAAAGGCAAAGGTGTCAAAACCTTCACCCAATTTTAGACCAAAATGTCAAAATCTCTACCAATTCGGACCAAAAAGTCAAAATGTATACCCAATTTCTTACTGAAGAAGCCGAAAATTGTTACAAAATTCAGACCAAAATGTTAAAATCCTTGCCCAATTTGAGAGCAAAAAGTCCAAAATACCCAATTCCATACCCTTTGGCACCGCACATAACTTATGATTTACGCCGGCTATTTAAATATTATATGTATCACTTAATTAATCCTGTTATTCAGTTGTGTGCCTTGTGTAGATTTCTTTCCTTTTTTTCACTCACTACTAAATGGTCAATATATTATTAAGTTCTAGTCTTCTCTACTTCTATAAGCCAAATACGGCTCTGGCTTCGGCATTCAATGTATATTCTCTGCAAAGAACATCAAAATAAAGTTATTATTATTATTAGGTCACGCCAAGGAGCTCGTAATACTGTTTACTGGTTCCTCTCCCCCGCCCCATTCCTCTTCCTTCTTCGTAAGTTTAAAGTAAAGCGAGCGATGCATTGTGTGATATGCATGACTAATACTGAGTCCTCACCTAGCTATTAAACTTTTAAGTAAAACCTGGAATGAAATTTTGTTTTACTGATTATCAGTTAAGAGCAGTAGTTGTTGAGTTAGTTATCGGGTAACTTATACCTTTTGCCACCGTTTGCGTGCATCAACTGCATGCAAGCAATATTCCCGCACACCGAGCATCTGTTTCATCAGTATACAGATAAGATCGTTATGAAAATGATATTAGAGATATTTGTCAAACATTGTTGACAGTCACTGTTAAGATAGCCGAAATAGGTGTTGCTACTGAATTGTGCTAAACCACAGCTGATAAATATAACTGATTCTATAGCTTAGGCCATATTTTTGAAATACTTCAATGTTTCTGATTGCTTTTTGTTAGCAGCGTAAGAGAACTAATAACTAGGCAAAGGCATTATGTTGCTGCCTTGACAAGCGGTGTTTTTGAACATGAGACTTGACTGAGAAAGGTTTGATCTGCAAAGCGATAACTCGTTGATTGTAACAAAACAAGGTATGCAATGTTGCACTTTGCGGGAGCGTGCATACTTTTAACACGTGTTAGAAAAAACACGAACCTCTCTTTTCTCTGAATGGGTGCAAACGGTGACTCAAATGCTTGGGTTTTCTTTTATTTATGATAGCGTTAAAAATTAATATGGTACGTTAAATTTTTTTTCTTCTGAAACTGTGTTGTTGTCGTCGACAGTATACAGCGAGTATCACTTTAGTGATTTTCAAACATTAACGCAACAGTAAATACTTACGAACGGGGAGGAGGTGGGTGGTTTTGTGGAGGGGTCGGATCGTTATGCGATTTAAGGGTTGCTAAAGGAGGAATTTTGTAAGAGGTTACAACGACCTATCCAGACGGATTGGATATGAAAATTGAAAATTGTTCATGTCCCTACGTTAATAAATTTATATCAACCATAAAAGAATTGTCCTTGGAGGAGTTGTAATTTTTCTTCCCCTCCATAAAAATAAAGAGCCCTCCAAAACGCACACATGAACTATTTTACACACTGGATATCTGTCATAGCCGGATGTACTTTGGTTCAATGACTTAAGAAATATGAAAGGAGAAGCAGAAATACATATTCGATGCAACCTTACTTCATATATTGTATTGTATTGTATGTGTTATCAATGCAATACTTTGTGACGTTGATCTGCGCAGTATATACATGTAAAGGTGTGACCCACACCCACAGTTGCTCAACCTGAGAAGGCATCGCCACATTTTAGTTGCAGTGTTCGAGAACATTGAGATTAGTTTTAAAACACAAATTTCTTAGCAAATACTTGACATTTAACGCTTGCCAAATGTTTGCTTCGAGCCTTTTTATTCAAGTCTCACTTTGGAGCCGGCCATTTAGGATTCGTTCGCACCAGCAAACAGATGCACGCTGTATACCAGCAGTAAATAGATTAAGTTTCAGATAGTAGTATTTTAAGTTGTGACAAAGTGAACTGGTATATTTCGAGTACTATAGTTATTATTTTCGCCCAGGAGTTTGAAAGATATGACATTGATTGGCATGCATGATTGCAATATTTATGCTGGCTGTGTCACGAATATCAAAGAGGTTTTTCAAACACGCATCTCTGAAAAGTTAACATTTCCGGCGGCTTCATTTTGAATGTGACTGTTAAAGACAAATATTATTTTGTTCACACTACGTAGGCAAGCACAAAATCAAGCTTTTTACTTGGAAAAGCTTTGCATGTCCTCAATACATACTCGTCTAATTCTAGACTTAAACAAAATTTTAAGTGGTTTTTGTAGTATTGAAGTTCCCACCTTTGGCCTTCTCAACTAAACGTGCCCGCCCAGAGAGCAACACCAGCTACATA
Organism: Umimayanthus nakama; assembly: GCA_027574985.1. Lineage (NCBI taxonomy): Eukaryota > Metazoa > Cnidaria > Anthozoa > Zoantharia > Parazoanthidae > Umimayanthus > Umimayanthus nakama. The sequence goes on from JAOBRG010379896.1 coordinate 13,413, forward strand.
TGCCCTGCACTTTCTTAATGAAATCTAATCATACAATAAAATGTTATCATCATCACGCACTTACTTTGCATGATAAACCTGCCTACAACTGAATGTTCTATTCTGGTACCACGCAACACAACTCGGTAAAAACAGTTGCATCAAGGGCGTAACATGCCTATTTGGCCATATTTCATCATAATAACCGGTGTGTAAGTGATTAGAGATGATCCCCTCGCATCGGTGGCCAATAGTTCAGTGATGTGGGCGGCCATGGTAAGGTGTGACTATTTTAAATTGCCTGCAGCTCACATTTCTCTGTGACCTTTCGAACGTTTGCATGTGCGCCAAGCTACTTTCTGTCTGAATTCTTAGTGAAATCTGTATTAAGCACTCAACGTGTCTATGGGCTCAGTGACCTTCTGTGTTGATCTGTGTTCATACAGAACTGTGTAGCGCGGTCTAAAGCTGGTACAGCCTACGCAGGAAAAACAACAAGAAACTTTTCACATTGGTATTTCGGAAACTGGAGACTTTCTGAACGCGGAAGGATCGATAGATCAACGACCAAGTGTTTAAAGTAGGTAATTTTACAATAATTGTGGAATAGTTCCATAAAATAGGTGATATGATTGCTAAAATGTGGGTCCTCTTTCGCGCTCACATCATATCAGTGAGTTTCGACTATATATGTGATAATGACTTTAAATTGTTTGTGTTTATAGCAATAAGCGACTGGGTTTATACTATCCACGAAAACAGATTAGTTTTAAAGAACTTACAACCATAGTTTTCCATTTGACTGAAAAGGACGTCGTGAGTGAAATACTTCAAAACGGACTCAAGTTTCAAAGGTGGTAATTTACGAACTATTTCTTGTTTAGCGTATAAATATGTCACTTGTGTAAACTCCTAGATTTTATGCACCTACTGAGTAGTCTCCTTTTAGAATGCAATTGTTTCTGACCTTCTATGTAGTTTCAGGGTTTCCACGGTTTTGTTGTTACGATCTACTTTTTAAAATAGAGACCATTCCGCCATAGTGGAGTGTGGTCTATCTACCGGACTGTCAATAACAGATGCTACTTCACCTTCTAAATGGAACGAGATTTCAGACACACAGAAACTCACAAATAGGAGAGTTAATCTAATGCTTCCCTCTATATACTAGTAAAGGTTCCACTGCATGAGTTTTAGAATATAGGTATATTAGAAACTCCGTCGTGACATTTAAAGCCTACCGACTTTTGGTTATCTCCTGAAGTAAATATTGAAAGAATTTTTGCAATCTAGCAATTAGAGATTTAGTGATAACAGTTCGTGTTAGTTCAGAAAACACTTCCATAAACTAAATTAGAATTGCATTGTCCGCCTTTAACAAAATGTTTATGTAACGAGAACTCTAAAATGAACAACTCTTTGTTTTAGTTACACTCCGCGGGTAGAATAGAGACTTCTAGATTCAGGAAATACCTTCGTGGAAGGAATTACCCAGAATAGGATTACCAAACGGATGCATACTTGACTATTTGTGATTACGGGGAAAGCTAAGTAAATACCCGCAATGTGTTTGAGTGATTTATACAGCTTTATGATAAAGTAAAGGATAAAAATGCCGGTTAAATCGTTTAGCGCCACATGCTATTTTTCTGTTCTAAAATGCTCACTAATCTTGTTAACGACATGAGTTTTATAGAAAACCCCTGCTTAAGGGGTTAAATGCAGACACTGAGAAACAATATGTAAAGAGCCGCGTCTTGAGCTCAAATCCTCTTGAAAATACAGAAGTCGAAAAGCCGCAAACACTTTGACGGTAATATCCGTTTTGCAATTCAAACATCTCAAACCTCTTTTCCGGTCATTTTCGCCAGGTCGACAATCTTATTTAGGTCTAATTACCAGTCAATGTTCGTGTACTTTACAGTTGCGATTTTAGCGTTCTAGTTTACAGATTGATACGACAGATTACTGTGACTACTTGAGTTAAACATGTGTGTGTATTAGAAGTCGTTTGCTTGTCCCAGTAATGTATAAAAATAAACTGCACACACATTCTGGGAAGTAGTTTTGTTTTCGGAAGCTTTTCAAAAGCGTGTTTGTCTAATCAATTATATCAGCATTACTCCCACGAATTTTGAAAAGGTCACGAGATCCCGACCTTGTAAAATAGTCTCTGGCTGGCTACAGTAAAATCATGACCCGTATTGGGAGACCGTTCCAACATTATAGGAGTACGACTACGACATACAAATACCAGTACAGGTAACAGACTGATAAGCGTTTGAACTCCGGCGTAATGTTTGCAACGACTATGGAAGTAAACAAGAGACGGCGATGACATTCGACTTGAAAATGATTTTGCGAATTTCAGTCACGATTATCTCTTGGGCTAACTCATAGCACCGATAAAATGCACACAGGCGTACAACAAAAACAAACTCGAGGAATTGTGACCGTACTCTTCCCTTGTTGTCATTGGGCTTGGGACTGTTGGCTCATCGTTTTGGTCACGATCTCACTCATCCAAAGTCGTATCGGACTCTCGGACTCCTGACTCTCAGTTTCTGCTTCTAGGAATGCAATTGACGGTACATGTTATCCAGCGTTCTCCGGGAAAGCTCTCCATTCTTGAACATCGAGTCTGCTGCACGCGAAGCCATTGTTAAAAGTAAGCTAGTTTTGCGCGCTTTCGGAACTATTTTGAAATCGCTGAAACTTGTCTCTCCGAGAAAGGTTATCCCTTCTCGAGTGTTTACATGGCCCGAAATACGTTGTCCCTTCTAGAAGGGTCAACCCCAGCAAGCTGTTAGTCTGCTCTCATGTAAAGGAAACAGAAAAAACAATGGAGAGAGATAACCCTTCTCGAAGGGTTACCCGTCTGGAAGGTTATTCCTTCTCCACGTAAACAAGGCCTAAAGCCTGTTTTACTAAAGATCAATAAAAGTCTTGCGTAAACAGAACTCACAATTTCGGAAACTCTTGAATTGTGTGCATGTTAAATTTGTACCTAGCTTCAGTATCGTATTTGTATAATACTTGTATGTCTTCGACACATGCAGACTTCAATAACAAAAGACTGAACTATCCAACTGAATTCCCAAGCTGCTTTCCGTACAGTGGCCAAGTTCAGCGCCCCGCAGGTCAACCCACAGACTGCAAGGATTTTTTTTGGTCTATTGCTAATATCTTCGAAGCGACATTTGGACGATTCTTAAGTCTGTACGTTTCGGTATTCAATTTAATGTAGCTAGAGCCTAAGACTAAACAGATCAACACTTTTGCAGTATAGCCTTGGTTCAAACGTCTGCTCTAACCCCAGGCATGTTAAAATTATAACCGGACAATTCCCAAATTAGAATTTGTTGTCTTGGATAGTGCGATCACATTAAAAAAGCTGTGAAACAGTGTATCATTGAAGATTTACCTTCACTACAAATTGTCTTATAAATCAGTACCGTAGCTAGAGGAGGGGCCGGGGGACAATAGTATGAAGAGAAGAAAGTATTAAAAGGTGAGTTATTCATAAGAAACGACTTTGTTTTTAAAATTTGATGTAGTTACAGCGATTTCAGTAACGGAAAATTTCAAGAATTTTTCGGGGGAGGGGGTTCCCCGGACCCCTCAAGGTTTCGCTCTGTCAAGTTGGAACACCAAACTACTTTTTGCCCACTTATGGCACTGAAATGATGACATCAGTGGATTTGATTTTGATATAACGACTGAAACAAACAAGCAGAAAGTATTTTTTATATTGACCACCACTCACTAAAGTATCTCAAATCCTAGGTATGGCGCCAAATTCGCGTCACAACATGTCTGTTTTTGAGATTGAAGGAAGATATATGGTTTCTGTAATCGAGTACTTGCATATACAGCTAGAATTAACGTTTGGTTTCTCATTGCCTCCTACTGACCAATGCAATGAAAGTTTTTGAATCTGCAAAAGTGCAAGAATGCAGAAAGTTAAACAAAAGGTGATTTCTGTATATTAACCCACCCTTTATCACTTATTTGTGCTATCTTTCAACATAAATCATTAGCAATCTATAAAGATGTTCACATTTTCCTAATTATCAAAATCAAGAAAAGTAGCTTCATTAACTTATACCATGGAATAATTGCTGCACTCCTAGAGTATTGTATACTCAAGTCTTACTCTCAAAAAAGGTTCAGTTTTTTTGTTTTCTTTGTTTGTTTGTTTGTTTGGTTCAGTTTTAATACCAGACACTAGCTGTTAGAGATAGTTTAACGCGCGGGTTTAGTGACATCACACTGTTATCATTCAACTTCACTGCGTTTGTCTCACCGCCCTTTTAACTTGATGTAATATCCAGATAACAGACTCCTCAGTGATAGGTTTCAGAGAGTAGAGGTGCTTTCTAGAACATAAAACATGCGCAAAATTGCTTCAGTTTTGTTAGTTCAGTGAGCAAATTTAAGGAAGTGTCGACATGTTTTGTTTCTTTTTTTTCCAACCCAGCCGATAGAATATGGAAATGCATGTCAAATTAAAAAAGTTGCTACGTATACGGCACTTGTAATTGAATCATTGTCTTTGCTCTTGTCCCGCGACATTTCAATGGACCTTATTGAAGTTCTCAACTTATAAGTAACAAAATAGTCAAATGTTTTGCTTCTTTTAGTCAACCAGTTAAAAAAAGTTAGCTCTTGTTTTAGTGCAAAATTATTTTGCACAAAGTAGTCAGCGTATTTTCTTAGGCAAGGCATCGCGGCTCACGGATCATTTATATCTTTATTAAGATATTACTAGTATATCGCTTATCACTACATTCCTCGTTGTACTTAAAGTGTTTTGTGCTTATAGTATAAATCCTCTTAAAAATACTCAGAACTAAAGGTTTGTTCAGGGCCCGATTTTGTTGAAAAAAGAAATACTAATCTGTCTTTTTAATCCCAAATTGGTATTCCTGGCAACGTTTCAAATACAAGAAATACCATGTCAGCGAAATAATTTAAACTTCCTTGAACTTCCGGAGGAAAAAATGGACCTTTCAGCCTTCGCCTGTCTTTCCTCCTTCAAATTCCAGTTTAAAGGAGGCAATCGCTTTACCCTTTTGGAGTAGTCTCGCGTTGTGACGGGCGGTGACAAGTGGAGCTGAAATGAAGCACCGTCCATAGCATTCGTGCATGAACTTATCCTGTCCTGATATTTCAAAGTGGGCTATCTGACTACTTGACTACTCCATGGTTAAAACCCGGGGAGAGGGGAACCCCCAACATTTTCGGGCTGGGATGCTTGTGTTACCACTTTGAGGCCTATTCCGCCTGGTGTGTGTGTGTTTGTGTAGGAGAGGGGGGGGGCAGCGGGGAAGTGCCAGCGCCGATTTCAACTTTCGAGAACTTCCTTAGTATTTAAAGTAATGCCAACCAAATTTGGCCACTTTTACTAAAATTCATTGGAAAACAAGATTCTGTAAAACAATTGCGCTAAGGGTACCACGTGTTGCAATGGCGCAATACCATTTTTGAAATCCAAGATGGCGGCCAAGTACTTTGCACTTTGTCAAATTTAAAAGCATTTCCTAGTCAATGCGCATTTGAAAACGTTAAAAAAAATCACTAAAACAGTTTTAGTGACACTATTAGCGTTAAATACAAGGAGTTTGAGTAACATTTGAAATTCATTGTCAGTTATGAGCTAATGAATAATGTGAGGTTTGAACATTAAACTCTTGCTCAAAAAAACTCTGTTTGCAATACTCAGTTTCTTTGAAATACTCTTATTAATATTTAAAAGGAAGTTTTAATCACATTTTGCAACGTCTTTTTGCCATTTTATACTCAGATTAGGATATTTTTTTACAGATATGACGTCATCATGACGCATTGATGACACTATAAGCCAGTTAAACTACACTAAATAATTAAGTTTGTGATTTTCTACCACCTCACCAAATTCATTTCATTATCGTTAATATTTTTATAGTTATAGGCCGCGGTCATTTTTCGCTCCCCCCTCCCCCCCCTCCCTCAAGATTAGCCACCCTCAAAAAGCCCATATGAAATAGGGTTAAAACAGTACCGCTTAGCCTTAGGGTGCTATAGACGAAATTTTGACGATATTTGGTGGCCACAACTTCAGATAACTGTTCGCGGGATCGAAAGTGGTCTATTCCAAAAGGCTGTCGGTGCAAAGTATTATGGTTAGTTCTTGCAAAACAATGAAAAACCTATTGAAATATTAGGTATTTCAAAACTGAGATACCGGCCTTTTCCTGTTTTTCTTGTAAATTGTTTTTGGAAAACTAACAAAGAACAACAGCAAAAAAGGATAACCTAAAAAACTTTATGAATCAACACAGTGCGCCCAATCAAACGCTCGCCTCAATGAGTGGCATGTTTTGTGTTTTTGTTCTGTGAGGTATGTTTGTTTTACGAAATTAGTTCAATCGACTGCAGGGTATCTGTTTTATTTCTATTTTAGGCGTTCACACTTGTTTTTCAGCTGTATAATCTTTTTTTTTCGACCGATTTCTTCTGCATTTAGCTGATAAAAGATAAAGGAACCAAAGTATCGAGTACTTGTCTTCGGAACTTGACAAACTACTTAGTCTTCCATGAAAATGGTCTGAGAAGACGTCGGTTTTTGGCAACGCTAAGACTGTTGCAGTTCTGTTCTAAGTGTCTTCTTACAGTAGTGTACACAGAAGTTAATAATCCATTTCAGTGTATGTACAAGATAATGGGGTTTTAAAAGTATCTCGTGTAAACAACACTATAGTGAGAGTTAAGACATAAGCAACACTATCATTTTTTTAAATCAATATGAAAGAAATTTATCTCAAAACACTTTTCTCGGCTGGTTTTTCGGTAAAGATTAAATCTATGGGCTATCAGTTTTAACCTGCCAGAGAAGTGGACAGCATTCAGTCATAACGAGGAGACAATAACTTTTTTAAGAAAACCTTTATACACTTTAGGACCCAAAATTCGGACTGTGTGTGCTTATAAAATTGTGTAAATTCTGTGTACCATTTCAAACCTGATCTTCTGTAGGCGTACCCCAAGCCCACCGTATGAGTTGGCAAGGTGCTTCTTTTTTACCCTCTTTCCCTCTCCCTCTCTCTGAATGTTTCTTTTTGTATTTTAAAGAAATTGACATAGCTAAGAAGGGTTGGTGATAATAGGATTAGTTAACCACTGTACTCCTATTAGAGAAGGTGTGATGTGGTGTTGATATTTTTCAATACTTGAAAGAGCTAGGAAAAAAAATTCAGTCTAAGCCACTGGTCGACTCCTCCTGAAGTTAAGTCGTTGTGTTTCGAAACAAAAGTACAATAGTCAATACGATAAAGTTTTAAATAAGATCTATTAGTACTGCCCGAGCGATTTTAAGAACAGATTTGTAACCAAAATTTCTAGTGAAAGGCATGTAGGGAACCTGAATGACATAATACCGCAAATTATTGTGCTACCATCACCAAATAAAATTTTAAATAAAGAATAACATTTTTTAGTTCCATAAACAATACGCCGAGGTGCGAAAAGTCGGACAAAGCATCATTGATTTATAAGTGTGATTAATATAATTTGTGTGGGTGACATTAAATCTGATTGCATGGTGATCGCGGACACTATTAATCCCTTTGTCTAAGCTTTAAATCAACAAAACGATTTATGCCGGAAAATGCTTTGGGTACGGAATACAAAACACAGACGGTGTTACAAACGCATATTCATCCATTACATGCAAATAAGTTGAAGCAAGATGAAACTCACACACAGAAGCAACATCATCGCCCGTCGAGCTTGTACTATTTGGCGTAAGTTAAACTACATTAAGGTAATTTATCAGTTTAAGGAAGTTTGGTAAACTACCAACTGCGTAGTTTACTTTGAGATTATGACATGCAGCACTAACCTATCTAAGCGTTTGGACTTAAATTGTATGTCTTGCGTCCGTGGTATGAATACAACTGTGTAATGTATTTTCGGGTCAATTTTTGGTGGTTCATGAACGCAACTTTTTTGAGAAAGAAAGGTTTAGAAACATGAATCTCCTGACAGTGAATGAGCGTTGAGCAAAAAGTTTTGTTAGTTTCGCGACATCCAAGTACTACTAGTTGTTTCTAAACGTTGCTTCAGCCTCGGAGGCAGAAACTTCTCGCTTTGGTTTTTCTTGTAAAGATAATTATTCTGTAAAGGACAAAACCAAGTATGAATAACAAAAGAACGACTTTGACTACTATGTCGAAGCTTAACTTGAGGTGTGCCTTGTTTCTATGTTCAATACCCAAACAAATCTCTGTACTGTAGTTGGATTAGAAAGCGACTGTTTCACTCCAAACTAAGTTTAATGCGGAGGGCATCACTACCAATGTACTATGATTCATCGAAGTACCATTTCTTGAAAGAGTTTGCATTTCTTTGAGTTAGAGGTATTTGTTGTTTACAATTTACTTAGCTGTTACACGTATTTATTATTTTAAAAGTATTTCTCACAATCTCCCTGATAGTCTGTGAGAACTAATTCCCAACAGACTACTTTTTGGATTGATCATGCAAACAAGACAGTTAGCGTTATTACCAGATTTTGCTGCCTGTTTTTGACCCTGTATCTTATCCTGAAAAAGCCGGACGGTTCAGTTAACATTTTCACTATGATGCTGTTATGCAATACTGTACAACAAACATTCGGTGCATGGCAAACAAGCTTACTGTCTCTAGTGACCACTGACAGTATTCGGCATAAACATTCCCAAACCACAGGCAAATAATAGCTGAAATCACTTGCGCTGTCTACGTGACACCAATACTGCGACTCGGTCCTCTGTAATGAAAACTTAAGTAGGTTTTGAAACATACTTGTCTTCAACTCGATGGAAGAGATGTGTCGATAGAAAAGTTGCTTTCTGCATATAAAAAATCCAAACAGTCCGGCATTACGTTTTGATACAGTATTAACGGGATCAATTGGTATTTAACGTTTTTTCTTTTGTACAAAGGTTGGTGTAATTTCACGTACACAATACTAAATTGCAGAGGTGTTCTTTCCGCGTTTCAGACTATTGTGCATATGTTCATGCATTTTAAAATAACTACGACCAATTACAAGGCAACTGGACCTGGACAGCTGCTGTATGGAATTTTTACTCCCTGTTTTCCCATTTTTGTTTGTGTAACTCATTTGTTTCTTTTCAGTTTTACGCGAAGGTGTGTGAACTTATTAGAAATAAAAACCTTAATACCGGAAGCTTGAAATGACTTATGCTTTGTTGTTAACGTTCTCTACTCGAAATTTTTATTTTCAAAAGAGGACAACAAAGAGGATTGCTGGTTGCATTTCCACGTGTAGTATTTGTGTTCTGCAAAGATTATTTTTGCATCCTTCTTGTTGATGCTCGAGTTTCCGTTGCCTAAGTTTTCTAATACTTGACGCTTAGTAACAGTTGAAAGGTCTCTTGAAACTAGCTAGAACAATTCTGTTGACAAAACACATGTAATTTACTTTTGGAAATCTTTTCTTACTAATTTTCAATCATTCGTTTTAAACCACATTCCTCTCTCAAAAGAAGTTGGAAATGACGTCACGTTGACACCCAGCGAAATGAATGATATGGATAAAATGATAATTAACTCCATACAATTAAGCACCTCCTGCATGCATAATATATCTGGATGAGTTCTGAAGCCCGGTTTCCATATAATCGCTGCGATCGCTGGGATCGCCAGGATCGCTGAAAAAATATCTCAGCGATCCTGGCGATTCCAGCGATCACAGCGATCAAGTGGTTTCCATATGATCGCTGTGATCGCTGGGAATGAATAAAGGCGCAGAGAGGGCCTTGCCAAAGGCAGTGCGGATGTTTTTGAATTTCTTTTGCGCTGCTTCTGGAGTCATGTTAAATTTGTCTGCCACTTTCTTCCAACAATTCGATTTGGTGTTCTTGTTTTTATAATCTTTTTTAAACTTGTTGTACAAGCAGTCATATTTCTGTACTTCCTCCGCAGCATCAGCAGTACCAGCAGATGGACTGTGCTCCAAAGCCATTTTAACTGCAGTAACTGAAAAAATCGAAGATCGAATGCTTGAATCTGGTGTGATTTTGCGAAGCACGAGGTCGAGACATGACGAGCACGGACGCGCGCAATTTCCCGCGTCTGAAACATGATGCTTAACCACTGAGTTAATATTTAACTTTCCATCGCTGGAATCGCTGATGAGTGATTTCAATATAATTGCTGGGATCGCTCAACTGATTTTTCAGCGATCCTGGCGATCCTAGCGATCGCAGCGATTACATGGAAACCGGGCTTGAAGAAACCTTGAAAAAAAGTTCAATATGCTGGGTAGTGGCTCGGGACACGCAGACACGCGTGTTTTCGTTTCCAAGCAACGCATGCGCCACTACGCTTCTCGCGTGTGATGGTATCATTGGCAATCAGCGTAAGAATGACCGTCAAGAGTGAACTATTTGCGTTTTGGCTTCCGACCTTTTTGATTTTCAATTCCTTTTTTTCTCGGAAGTTTAATATAAGTGCATATTCTTATCACAAAGTAGTCGACAATTGATCAAGTTTACCAGTAAAATAGTTTTGTGCGAACAAGTTTGTAAGTGTTTCACCGATACAGTTTTAGGGTATTTAACAATTACTTCACGAACGCAAGATGGATATGAGCTTTTGGATAGCGGACGAGGTGCGGAGCACCGTGTCGGGCAGTTTTTTTTCTACGCCCACTTCAAGATGGCGGACGCTTACTGTAGCTGCAACATTGCTAAACCGGAGACTACTCGTACTTAGAAAAATTTCAAGAAAAAAATAAAAGTTAAAAAAGCCGAAGAAAGGTTGGAATGACATGCCTCGAACGCAGGACCTCATAAACAGGAGACACTATTTACTACCACCACACTTACCCATCATTTCATTTCCAAATCTTCAAATTTTTTTGTATGTCTATTTAAAGTTCTTACAAAAGTAATCCTGACCTAACCCTAACTAACCATAGATAACCATGAACTACCATCAATAGCACAACGATATGAATTACCGAATAATAAATGAGTCGTGACAGTCCGCCATCTTGAAGTGAGCGTAAAAAATAAATTCGCCCGAGTCGGTTATCCAAAGCTCATATCCAACATGCGTGAGTGGAACGATTGTTTTATTATATACTAAGCAATGAATACTTTCTTTTTCTACCGAGTCGAGTTTTGGCCAAGGAAAAATTTTCCGTGATAAAATTCTCATAGACAAACTGCAGTATGTAGAATTTATACAGTGTGCAGAGAGCCAATTACCAGAAACTCAAAGTCCAAGGTTTGGTATTTCACGAGTAATAAAAACGAGTATAAGATAGATGTAGGCAGATGTAAATGTCAGCTGTTGTTAACGGTCAGTCTATAGCTGCTTTATATATGTTACTCCAGCAAGTTATGTATATTTAAATGAAGAGCAGCATCTGTGTGGAGTAAGAGCTGCATCACAGCTAAACGATATAACAATCTTTTAAAATGTAGTAAATCTTAAATGCAGACAAAAACGAGCACTGGATGCTACAAAGAAACCAAACTTTATAAGTGCAATATCATTTTTAAAATAACCGTCAATTTAATAAAACACGTCTGTTCCATTTGGCAGTAATTGAACTAGCATTATAGTAAACAAACTTTCAATGAAGGTTTGTAGACGCGTACCACCACAATGCAGTCAAGGTGAAGCAATCGGAAGCAATCGTCTGTTAATTTTTATGAAAGGTTGAAATTCACCATGTATTATCTTCGCTTTTTTGTTGTTCAATATTATTTAATGTTTTACTGACTTCGCTTAGCGAATGTACCTATTTTGTAAGTGAATAACTTTAATGAATTGATAGATTTTCGGAAAACATAAACATTTTTTCAATTGTCGTTTAATAAGCGAGGAAACGTATCCGAGCTAATCTCACTATGTGTTCAGCTATGTGACTTTTGTCTTTTCCTCATATTCAAAAGTTGATCATAAAGAAATATAGTTAACTTCCATTGTTGTGGAAAATGTTTGCAGTTTAAGAACTCTCGTTAACTGATGTGGGCTGAATAATCGCAAAAGGTATGGACAAGTTGTGGGAGTTTGTCATCTGATCCTAACGTTAGAGATATTTTGTAAAAATACCTCTTTGATGAGAGAAGATACTAAGGGAGAGTGTCTTTATTTTGCTCGGCTGTCTACCTACTCCTAGTCTGATATGATATATAAACTTACTTTATACTGTCTCAGGTCCAACAGTTATAAGTTTTATAGATACCTTCACGCAAGACAGCTCACCATTACAGCTTTGGCAACGAACAACTTGTCGAAATTTGATGTACCCAAGCAGTTAAGACCATATTGCTTGCATTCCTCCGTGATTTCTTAATCATGTTTCTCATATTCAGCAATTTTTTTTTCTC
>JAOBRG010379897.1:0-11238 GCA_027574985.1 Umimayanthus nakama
TTTTTATTTATCCCGCCCGACCCAAAAATTTAAGGAGGCAATCCCGTAAAACTAAAAATTAAAAAACTGTGGCCTAATTTGTGTTGTGCCTGAAAAAAAGTGTTTGAATATGCTAGATTTTTGTACCCTAATGCTACAGTAATGTAATGTGGAAGTTTTCAAGGCCATTAATTTACCATGTATGTATATGCACATGCCTTCGCAATGTGCCAATAAAGCTTACATTTTACCCCTATCTCTTACTACTACATGTGCTATTACTACTACTAATAATTTTAACTGTATCAATAACTAAAATCAATAATAATATGATTAATAGCTATAAGAACTAACTATACTATTAAAAGCAATGGAAGCAGTACTGATGTGGCCAAGTGGTTAGAGTGCTGGACTTGTTACCCCGGTGGATCTGAGTTTGAGTCCCACTTCCCACCAGCTGGATTTGTTTTGCAGAAAATCTAAGTTTCAAATCCTTGGCAAAGCTTGTAAATAGCCAACTAGTTTACCTCTAGCCAGTTTGGTTTCATAACCCAGTTGTGTTAAATTTGAATGTTGATTTGATTATTTATAGCATGGCACTGAAAGGCCGCGATGGGGAGTTGTCATTAAAATTGTAATTTTTTAAAAGTAAAACTTGTGTAGCACACATCTCGACTTGATTATTGCTGGCGTTACTGGTCCTCTATCTTGCATGTGTACTGGATTTTTTCACTGGAACCTTGACAATTTTGGACAGCTTTAAACTGTGGTTGAGCTAGTTCCATGTGTAGTGCCCGCATTCAATGTTGAGGTGAATCTATCAAGCCACCCAATTGCCCACCTCCCCCCCCCCCCCCCTACACACACACACACATCTATTAACCACCTCAGGCACATAACATGTATCATCCAGATCAGGCCAGAGGACATTACCCATTCTGCGGCAACATCATTCAACAGCCTTTGTTCTGAGCTAAAATCTGTGAATGAATTCAAATCATTGCACAGGAGGAATACAAATAGCTCAACAACACTGAAAATTTACATTTTTATAGCTAAGTTATTTCAAGCTTATCTATTTTTAGTTATATTTTTCAATTTACATTTATTTGGTATCTAAATAGCTTCACTAAGGGTCTTTGTTATATTATAGATGCATGTAAAAATGATACAAAATATAGCTATTAGTTTTTAGTTGCACAGCATCTTTAAAATACGTGTAACTCGGTAAATTAAGTCTTGATAAACACAACCTATTTAAAAATCTTGTTTTAATATTTAACATTTTAATGTTAAGTGTTAAATAAAATTTTATTTGTCATTTTATCATTTCCAGATTCATGTATCAGACCCCAGACACAGCTGGGAGAAGACGTACACCTTTGATCATGTGTTTCCACCCCAGTCCACCAACAGTGAGGTTTGTGGAGACTTGTAAAAGTGGTAGAATAAGTTCGGTGAGAGTACGGACAATCTTGCCTAAGCGTACCCCCCCCCTGCCGCTGCAATAAAAACTCGAATCCTTGCCAGCCATGGAATGATTGACACACTTGATTGCTATGACAAGCTGCTTAGAAAATAATTTAGGGCTCGTCCACGAATCAAAACTTCGGAGTATAGCCTCCTTGGGCACTCCCCCGGTGTGTGTATGGTATGCACTGCCCTTGACGATGATTTTTGGGCACATTTGTTCTGGAAAACGGTACTAGTATTTTCCGTGAGAAATCTGGAAAAAGGCACTTATTTTTTCCGTCGGAAATCTAGAAAATGGTAGCGGTTGTCGCAAAGAATCTGTCGAACAAAAAAAATTCAGTCTGAGTTTAATCCAACATTTTTATTGGATCACCACTGCGCAGAGTTCAGAGTAAAAGATAAGCAAAAGACGAGCTATAAAGCAACCAAGGTGCTTTTATTGGCCTGTTCATAGTTATGCGTATTTAGTCGTCTGGTCTGAATTAGTGTGTAGATTTCTGTAGATTAGTCTGAAAAAGGATATCGAAAATAACTTTTTTGCATTTGAAATAGAGTCAGAATTTAAAAGGCCAGGGCGGCATAAACTAAAGGAAAATACCGCAATCCTGGGCATCGATCTTTCCAACCATCTGCTGTACTCCCAACAAAATTCCTCTATCGTATCCTCCACCAGGTTTGTAGCATGATAAGTCGACCACTCGTGAACTCAGCTATGAATGGGTTCAATGGCACACTCATGGCGTACGGACAGACGGGCTCGGGCAAGACTTACACTCTCATGGCCCCCGACGGGATAACGGCAGCCGTGATAGACAGATGCTTCAAGAAGATTGCACTTGATGAGCGCCATGACTATAAGGTACTGGTGTCTTCACTAGCAACAGTTTTAAAATAAGATCTTTATTGGATCAACCAAGGCTGCACAATGGACGTATGTGTTGGTTTACAGATTTTCAAATCAGTCTAAATATGAAACAGCCAGATAAATACAATTCTGTTGAATCTTAAAAAGTTGAAAATTCGTCTGTTGATGAATTCGCGCTTAAAACGTTCTGTATTTATACGAGGTAAATGGTAGTTGTAGCCACGTTCTCGGAGACGTCGAGATCCTTGATTTAGAAGAAAATTATTCAGGCAAAAATGCATGCATGCATCTTCTTCTCCAGTAGCTGCTTATATCGGTGTCTAATTATATCAGTGGTAGTATTTTACTATACTGTACTTTACTTTATTTATTTTTACTCTACTTTACTTTGCTTTACTTTGTTTTAATTTGTTTTACTTTACTGTAGTTTTCTTAACTTTCTTTATATTAACTTTACTTTGCCTTACGTCACGTTGGTTTACGTTTTTGTTTTTTTTTCACTTTACTTACGTTACTTTACTTAACGTTACGTTACTTTACGTTATGTTACCTCACTTCGCTTCACAATGTTAAGCCTAGATACAAATATCACGATATTTTTTGAGGCATTCAGAAGTTTCCGAGAAATTCAGAAAACGTCGAGAAATTCAGAAAAGAACGTGATATTCAGAGCAATTATCACAAAAAAGATACTTCATAAGAGAAAAAAAACCAGTTTCTATTAAATTTTACGAGTTGTTTTCGTGTTTCCCTGTCTGCACTTGTAAGCTATAGTTCAGATTTTTGGCAGATTTAAATTCTCATCATTTGGTCCTTGTTCCTTTTAAGAGACAGCGATACTACCATTTCAGCAGATTTATTCTGCAGTTTTTTGTTCCTTTTTTTCATTTCTTTTGATATAAACCAAAAAATGGGTCAAACAAACATTAGAAAAAATGATATTTCTGAGAAATTTAGAAATTTTTATAAGAAATTTAGACTAAATTCAGAAGAAATTTAGGAATTTTATGAGAATTTCTAGAAAGAAATTTAGAACATTTTATGAGATATTTGTATCTAGGCCTACTTCACATCACATCGCTTCACTCTTTTTTACTTTACTTTTCTTTACTTTTTACATATCTCATCAGGTAACAATGGCGTACCTTCAGATCTACCAGGAGAAACTGTACGACCTACTCAACTCAAACACTAAGGTGGAACTGAGCATTCGGGAACACCCGCTGAAAGGTTAGTCGATCGGTATTTCAGATCTCTGGCTAAAATCCTTTGAGAGTAGCTAAATTTAAATCAAGGCTACACCGAGTTCTGAATATTTTCTTTCCAAAGAAAATCGTAGTTCAGTGCCTATTGTTTTACATGAACATATGGCTTTTACTTCGTACGTATCGGTGTATTGTAAATTCCTGAAATAAAAGGCAAATCAGTATCTGATCATTATTAGGAGATCTAAATTGTGTGTTATTCTACAGTTTCAGGATGGAAGCGGAATTTTGAATCATGAATCACGGCTAGAAAAAGTAAAGGAATCATGAATCACATCATCTCGCAGGCAGTGAATCATGAATCATGGACAAAAAAAAATGAGTCTTGAGTTTTTTTCTCATGATAACACAAATGAATCATGAAGAAATTCTATAAATGAATCATGAATTGATCATTGGTCGAAAAATATCTGCGAATAACGAATTATCACACTGAAAAGATTCCGCTTCCACCCCCGATACAGTTGGTTTCGGCTTCATTGAATCCTTTCATATATAGAAAGTATCAGGCATTACAGCACAATGATATTTCTCCATTTTTGTTGTGCGTGTGTCGATTTAACAGTTTATTACATGAAAGTACCTCATTGCCTTGGCCTAGATTGTGCACCTGATACAATTAGCTTATTAGCAACTCCAGGTGACCCACATGCAAAGATTTCATCTGTTTACGATCTATAAAGGTGTTTAAAAATGTATGCATATGTTGCTTGTGTTTGGTTGCATTTACCGAAAGAAAAACTCCCCCTCAGCTTAGCCACACGTGTGCTAATTAAAGAATGATTTTCTCTTTTTTTAAATATGAACGCGTAAAATTTGGTTGAGCCTGAGGTTGTTCTTAATTCAGCGCATACATTCTCTTAAATTTTGCTGGGTCCTGACGATGTTCTCAACTCAACCCATACATTCCCGTAAATTTTGCTGAGCCTGAGGATGTTTATAATTCGATCCATGCATTTTCTTAAATTGGGCTGAACCTGAGGATGTTCTTAACTCAACCCGTACATCCCCACAAAATTTTCTGAGCCTGAGGATGTTTATTATTCAACCCCTGTCATTTTCTTAAATTAGGCGGAGCCTGAGGATGTTCTTAATTCAGCCCATTCATTCTCTTAAATGTTTGGGCAAATCTCAGCCTCAGCGTTCTTATAAAGAAGTTCTTATAACACAAAAGGAGTGTAAGCGCCTTCAAGAACAACAAGGGTATGTACGTGTGTTTATTTTTTCTACAGGAATCTACGTCGAGAACCTGTCCTCATTTGTGGTTCGTTGTTCCACTGACGTGAACAGTTTGCTGGCAGTGGGAAGAAAGAGGCTTGTTTTTGCTGAGACGAAGATGAACAGGACTTCCAGCAGGTAACTTGGCAACTGCGAACAACCTAAAAAACACAGGAGTTGTATAATGCAAAAATGTTATGTAGTGGTGAAATAGTTTATTCAAGCCTTTTGCAGTTAAAACCGTAAATGTTTGTGGTTGGTTGATCGTCCGGATATGTGTGGTCCTGAGAAGGACTGTTGTTGGTTGGTTGGTTGGGACTGACACTTATTGTTGGTTGATCGTCCGGCTTGGTGTGGGTTAGGGTAACTTTTTTGGAAACACTAACATCTTTGCTTACTTGGTCTTAGCTCTGTTCCTTTTCAACCTATGATAACTTAAATATGATACCAAACAGAAATTTTATATTAATGCAATGTCTACGATCGGGATCGGATTATCCCAGTTTTGAATTTTGCGTGCGAATCCCAAATCCCAATTCATAGACGATCGGGATAAGAAAATCCTGATTTTGAAGATTTTTTTTTCACAAACAGTAAGTCAATGGCATTTTTTGTCAATTCGTTAAGTTTTATCTCAAAATATGTTTTTCCTGGGAAATAGTAAAGTGCAATGTGGCCATCAATTCACAAAAAGGATGATTATAAAGAACTGCAATCAGTGAAATTTGAGGATTCAAAACTTTCTTCGGTACTACACCCCACTCTCTCTCCCAGGTGCCAAACTTTCGCCTTCCAGCAAACATCCGATTTCGGAAGGTAGAGGTTGGATTAAGGCTGGGGTTAGGGTTGAGACAAAATATATCTTGAACGCGTTCCAAACTGCCTCAATTGATACTAAATACTCACTCCGGGCTCAATCCGCCCCCGCGCGGCTGCCGTATTTAAGAATTCGGTGTTTAGGTTTGACACTCTGCGTCTACCTTAAGTCCACTGCTTGAACATTTCACCAACAATACTGAGTTAGCATTTAGTATCATGAGAGAACCTTCAGTTCATATAAAAGTACGTGATTTCTTGTCCTTCAAATCACTATCTTAAGTCTATATCACTTCCCATTTGTCACTCGGAAAGCACTAGGTTTGTAAAAATTCCCATTTTTGATTCGAGAGACCGGAAGAGATAGTATGAAGTTTAAGCGACGAAAATCAGAAGAGTTGTTGATTTTGAGTGTGGCGCATTAATAGATGTGACTGGCAAATTAGGCTCGAAATGTTTGTGTATGTGCTCCCTGGCTCGCTGGCTACTATGAAACGCACTTTAAATTGTATCATACACTAAATACATTGTTATTGTATGGTTGCGAGGGTGCTGGGCGCCTCAGTGTTTTTGTGACACAGGTTTTATAGGATGCCTCAAATTACTGGGAATCGAGTTTAGGGCTTTGTAACCGAGCAAAGTTCAGGCAATTTGGAGCACGAAAACCATAAATAATAACAAAAAACAGAGGCGGAACCTTGACTTGGGCGCCTTTCGGCCCAGTGTAAAAAATGGTTATCAGAATGCACCAAGCAGTGCTGCTAAACGTACAAGTGGCACTTCCCGGAGAGCGAAAAGAGCTGTCGTTCGTCCTTCAACTGTTGACTCCGAAAACAAATTTTAAACTTACCTAAAATCCAAAAAAACTTAAAGTTATTTCAAAATCCGCAAATCGCTCCCATCACTTTTTGTCCAAAAGTATCTGAAAAAGTTCTCAAAATATCTGCGAATCTTTTATCAACTATGGTACTGATTCGCCATGATTTCAATTTTTGAGTTTTTTAATTGAAACTGAGATATCGGCAGATAACGACGTGATTGTGAACAAACTTCAACGCCACTTGCTGCTCCCCTTAATTATGTTAAAATATGTTAATTATGTTAACCTATGATTAAGAGTGAGCAGGCAAGCACAAAGTAAAGTTGTTTTGTTTGCCCACAGTCGTGGTAATACATGTAAAAGCCGATATGAGAGTACAAACAATAGGTATGTGTTAAGGTGGCTCTCACCTGTTTTCCAATTTGTTTTACCACTGAATTTTACGAAAAGGTCTGCTCATATATCATGATGGGTTTGTGGTCATTTCTTGTTAGCTGGTGTTGTAGCAACTTTTCAGCTTGTCGTACGCGTACTCTCACACGGTAACTTGGAAATACTTCAACATTTTGACTATTCAACTGTATTTTGCACAAAGATTAGTCCGGCAAACCACTAAGAAACTCTTTTCACATCAAGGAACATATTTAAGAAAGTTGGTTAGAAATAGAAACTAAATTGCCGTCAAGTTTTGGTGCAACCTTAATATTTCAAGTGAAAGATGGCATCAAAACCTTTCGACAGAATTATAAAATTTGACTAGTTGTGTGTGGGCGAATCGCAGTCAAACACTATAGTTAGTTGTATTTGAGGCCCTTCAGGTTACCATGGAAACACAAATTCCGATGTTCGTACGAAAGTTGGTACCGGCTTGAAGTTTTTATTTGCACTGGCTATCAAAAGTAGCAACAATCCTTCACAACAAATGAGCATGCGTTTCGTAAAGTCCAATGGCATTGACAAATGAAAAACTGTCACGATCCACCTTAATCCTTTTCACAATGCCTACGACCAAGAAAAACACTGCTTGGACGCTCTCACACAAGCACCTCAAGGTCGATAGTTGAAAACACCACTTCTTCTCCTTCATTGGTTTAGTGTTATTTTCTAACCGTTGTTGTTGTGAAAGTATTGTTTTCTCAATGACCTGCTAGAATGTGTGAAATGTTGTGACACTCGCACTGCATAGTGGCTAACGCGATCAGGACTGTTTCGGAGTAATACAACACTTTCGAGTTACGCTTCAGTTCGCGCGAAATATAACATGAATTCGAGGCTAATACTGTGCTGTGCAACACGTTGCTGTATTTCTCGCAGAGCTTGGCACAAGCCTCGACTTCAGGTTACCATTCGTGGGAACTGAATCGTAGTTTACAATGGCTTATTGAAGTGTTAGCACTTGCAAAAGAAAAAATATGGAATGCAAATCAGATTGATGAGAGACAATCTCGGACAATACACTGCAGTCTGCTGATACACAATCACCTTAACGCTAACACAAGCCAGAAAATGAAAGATCTCCAACTCTTTTGTCAATGATTGCAGCAGTATCCCTCGACTTTTTATGTTGCTATTCCCAGGTCCCACTCGGTGTGTCAGCTCACAATAGAGAGGACGTTGAACAAAGAAAAGGCAAAACCGGAAGGAGCTGTGAAGGAATCGACCTCAAGAAATGGTAGCGTAGCTGACTCAGTGTGGTGCTGTGTTATTGATACCTAAAAAAGATTCGGAAGGAAGCTTTTAAAGGGAGGCATACCTAGTGCCTATGCTGAAAAAAAAAGACCACTCTATGTATATTGCAGAAACTGCTCTTGGGAGCAAATTTCAAGACCCTTTACACGGTTCTTGAGGCAACTGTTTTTAAAAACCTCACTTAAAGTTACAGTTTTCAATATTAAATCCCCAAATTCTCGGCATTTACTAACGTTCACGTGCTCTTTCCACTTCTGACGCTGACAAAGTGCCTAACGCCAAGTTTGCAACTGCCTCAATAACCGTGAAAAGGTTCTATACCACGGAACAGTGAATAAAAAGAGGAAACAGCATGTCTCGAACGTCAAGAAAACATAAACATACTAGAAGAAAGCTTACTCTTTAGCACTCCAAGCTACAAAAAAGTTAAAGTTATGAACTTTCCAATTTGAAATTGCTTCATAGAAGAATTGCTACCAAATACGTCATTTTTAAAATCGGAATTGCTCCAAAGAGTCTTTGTTCCTTTTGCAATGAACACTTTAAAACACTAAAACGTTTTTTTTAGCACTTTTCCCACAAACCTTCTGGAGTAGAGTTTCCGATTTGGTAGCAACACACATGCACTTGTCTCAAACATCTCTATGCCGATCTGTATAGGATTTGATGTCTTTCCACATAAAAGAAAAAAATCGTAATAGGTTACATGCAGTATGAGGTATACTACAGAAAGTCGCGAGATTCTTATTTTTAATGTAAAAATGTGATCATCTTAATTGTTCGATAAAGACTACCGAAATCGATGCTGGGATCGTCTTGATCCTTACAAAAACCAGTTTAATTTGACCAGCGATTTTATGAAAACCAGACTTATAGAATCAACTTGAGAGGAGATAAGTCTCAAGCCGTTTGAATTTAAGGTGATCTAAAAACCAAAGACTTCGTAAGTTGCTGTAGGGTGTTTTGGTTGAATACAATGGCTATGGACATGTAACAATCGTAACAATCGTTAAAACAGTTGCGTTGGTTTTTTAGGTTTGCATGCTGACTCTGGGCATAAAGGATCTGCTACTACTGGGAAAAAGTCAAAGGTATGAAATTTTAATATTTCTGATGAATATTTCAAATAGGGTCCTTTAATTTTTATCATCCAAAGTTTATGTATTGTTAGTTTGTAAATCCTGGAAACCTTATTAGGCCTTTCAGGATACTAGCCTGAGTTGAAACTGATCGGGCAACCATGGTGAAACAAAGTTGACTATGACTATGATTACTACTATCTATGACTATGATTTTGACTATGACTATAATTATAACAATGACTATGACTATGGCTATGGCTATGATTATGATTATGACTATGACTATGACTATGACTATGACTACGACTACGACTTTGACCTTGACTATAACTATGACTATGACTATGTCTATGACTACGACTACAACTACGGCTACGACTACGACTATGACTACGACTGCAACTACGACTGAGATTGTGACTGTGACTATGACTATGACCATGACAGTTCGGGCTAATGCATTCTTCTAACATGTTGAGCAACACTCCTCTTACAAATTTCCCGAGGATTCTTAAATTAAAGTGGTTTGTTTTTGCGTTAATAGACTTTCCTGAAGTTTACAAAAAATCAGTAACATTTTTCTGTTTTTGATGAAAAGAAACAGTACATGTACATTTAAAGACTATTGGTAAGGTTATCGCAATAAACATTGCTTTTTACTGCTAGTTTATCAGAAATATACTCCCAAAATTATGCAGGATAAGTTGACGTGTCTCTGCTCAACTGTTCCGCATGAACAGTTTATTAATAATAAGATTGATGGCGGCTTTAGTGTGGCTCTGGTAACTTTCGTTTAAAAGAATCTGCCGTTTGTTGTAGGTGTGCAACGGTTATGCCTCAAAGTATTCCGATGACGAAGAACAAGATGATGTAAGTAACGTTTTGCAAGTAGTACTCTGTCTCTGTCCAATTGTCTGTCTGTCTGTTTCTCTGTCCTACTGTTTGGCTGTCTGTCTTTCTGTTTGTCTGTCTGTTTTCTGTTTGTTTGTCTGTCTTTCTGTCTGTTTTTGTCTGTCTTTCTGTTTGTCCGTCTGTCTGTTATTGTCTGTCTGTTTGTTTGTCTCAGTCTGTCTGTCTGTTTGTTTGTTTTTCTATCAGTCTTTGTCTTCCAACCGGAAAGTTAAAAACAATTTATTAAATAGCCACTAAACCCTGGCCAACAAGGAAGCAACATAATAATAAATAAAAATAAATACTTAAAAACAAATTTGTTTGTGCACAACACTTTAGGCGATGTTGCAATGACGAACAGTTGCCGAGAAACAAATTATTTCTATAATTTTATTCAGTATCGAATACAATTTCCCAATTCTTGGGCATGTCCTAAACATATATAATCATTTTTTGGCCTTTTTAAGCCTCACGTTTTCACAAAAATCAACGGTTCTTATAAAGAAAAGAATGCATTGGACCTGATTTCCGTTTGTCATATTGCTTTTTCTCTGCACTAGAACGAGAATGAGCCGCTGACCAAGATGGCTGCCTTTGATAATGATGACGTTCTTGTTAGAGGAAAAATATATCTGTAAGTTTGAATAGACATTTTGTGCCACCATCTTGTCTTTAGGGTAGTCGCGCCGCTATACATCAGGTTTTGACAAAAAAAGTATATTTCTTGATATGGTATTGGTAAAGACTTATATCATTAAAACCAAAAATTTTGTCAAGGCAATGACTTTTGCATCATTATAAAGTCAATTAGGATGCAAGGCATTGTGTGGAGTTTTGAAACTTTGATTACGAACGTTTTGTCCTAAACCTGTTCTATCTATTTTCATGTAGAAACCTTTTGAAAAACAGTTTTTCGTCAAAACCAATGTGTATTAGGGAGATACTATATAAGGGTTGAAAGTTGAAGAATATCCCATACATTTGCTGTAATTTTTGCCGCGACTGCCCCACAGCCAAAAAAGTGACAAAAAACGTGTAAAGAACTGTTACTATATCAGAAGCCCTGGGCCCGGTTGTACAAAGAGTGGATAACTTTATCCAGCGGATAAATCCCTATCCATCGGACAAAACTGATGCCTT